>MDKH01003911.1:0-13169 GCA_005239495.1 Nicotiana undulata | reverse complement strand
TGTCGCGTTTAATTTACAAAAATTTATTTATTTGATTATGAAATGCAATAAAGGCAGCGATTTTGAAATTGTTAAACAGAAAGGTATTTCAACTGATTAAGGGGTTGGCTTGCCTAACAGTGGTGTCTGGCGCCATCACAACCCATAGGTTTTGGGTCGTGACAACGTGGTATCAGAGCTCTAGGTTCCTGTAGGTTTCACGAGTCATGAGCAAGTCTAGTAGAGTCTTGCGGATCGGTACGGAGACGTCTGTACTTATCTTCGAGAGGCTACAGGGCTGTTAGGAGTACTTCCCTTCTTGATTCCTCATCGTGCGATTTAATTCCTTTAAGGCTTATGCCTATGCTTCTTCCTACTCAATCTTATACGTCGCGAAGCGCTTCCTATAATCGAGAGTTTGAGGAATTGTAATGGGGCCACATATACGGTGCGTGATGTTCTTCATGCATAGTCGAATGGACTGTTGTTATCACCTTGCAGAAGAATATGGTGTAATTTCAGCTTAGTAGTTGTGTTTCTGAGAGCCTTGAGGCTATGCTCGGATAGTGATAATGTTTCGATTGGATATCGCGCGATGTTGATATGGCGGTAGAATGCTTGCCCATGTGTTGGGGGTGATGAATGGCTTGAACGGAGGTCTTCTCAGAGTGTGGTTTCGAGATTTCAGTATTTTTAGTTCCGGTAGAGGAAAGGCATTTGGGACTATGAATGGTCAGGTGGGGGTTGATAAAGTAGTAGGCTTGGTGCTATCGAGCAAGGTGGAGTATTCACCTGTGTTGTGGTATCGTTGTTTGATCGAATAGGACATGTTAAATTCGCCGGTGTTATAGCTCTTAGGTCGCATGGGGTTAGGGTGTTGTGAAGCGGTGTTGAGGAAGCGGTTGTCAGAGATCATGGTGTGTAGTAGTTCTGAATTGAACAGTTACTTTTAATAAAGGCAATTCGAGGAAGATGATCTTCGTAAAGATTTAAAGTTGTGATGATATGTTGGTTTAAGAGCTACGGAGGGCAGTATTAAATTGAGGCAGCAGGAGGGCATCATACGATGAAGGAAGATACGTGAGAAGTGCTAAGCGATGGTGCCAATTCTAAAAGATCAAGTGTAAGGAAAGGAAGTCAAGTAGAACTTAAGGGAATGAGTTGGGCAAAGTGGGAGAGCGGCAACTTAGTGATGAATCAGAAGATATGGTAGCCCGTTTAGTAGATGTCCAGGAAGAGCAGACGGATTGGTAAAGATTGTAAATGGATACAGGCTTAGGATGGGGGTCTTGATATTGTAGAAAGTGAGAATCATAGCATAATGGTATGTGTCAGTTGGCTAGTTTCCTCGGGTGGGTTGTCTTCTGTGAGTAGGTTAACGGTTGTAGGGATGGTAAGTTCCGTGCGGAGTCCTAGTGGCTAGTCGGTAGGAGGTAGAATGTGTGAATGGTGTTAGAAAATTCAAATATTTAAGGGAGGCTAACAGGAGAATTCGGAAGAATTGGGTGGATTGGTGGGACAATGTCATGTCATCAAAGGAGAAAAGGATCTCAGCAGGGACTAGAGCGGTGCAAGAAGTAGCTTCAGGCTAAGTGGGGGAGTCCCACCACCTGCAGTTGGGTCGTAGGATTGTGCTCTCATGGGATTGCGGATTTGTCGGCGTATCAGCAAGATGTTACAGCTAAGGGAAAAGAGTATATCGGTAAGTGAGCATGGCATATGAGAAAAATGTGCAAATTGGTCCTATTGGACTAGGGATAGGCTCTGGAAGACTAAGGATTTGTGCTTAAGACATAGGCAAGTTGTAAAGGTAGTGACTCAGTCAGGTGCTTCGCTGAAAGGGTGTTCATGTGCTAGGAGATCCTTGGAGTTGATTGTAATCGGGGCCAGTCAGAGTAGGTGACTCTCAGTGGCGGTCCTAATGAATTCGAAAGTTAGAGAATGCGGTGTTTAAGGGTTTCAGGCAGCAGTATAATTAAGAATCGAGCTTTTGCAGTATAATCTCTAAGAGGAAGGAAGATGGTTGAAGTATGCTATGCTATTTCAGCACGCTGGATAGTATCGGAGGAGTGAGGGAAATAGACTCCAGGATGTAGAAAGATTATCAGGGGGTTGTGAGACGGGTTGCAAAATTTAGGCAGCATGGTCTTGTAAATTCAAAGTCACCCGGGATGAGTGAGGGTTGAGCTGCGATGAATTAAAGGAAGTTACTACTATCTTTGAGGGAATTGCGATGGTTAAAAGAAGATAGATTGGGTATCCTTGGTTGAAATGGTACATGTACGGTAGGGATCAACTCTTTATCTGTGTTTGAGTATGTGTATGGTTTGTGCAGATGTGTGTGGGGCCGTCGTCCGTCGTAATAGATTTCAGTTGGAAGCATTCAAGTACTACGGCCTGTCAGGTGTGAGCGGATCCTGAAGGGGTATGGTGGTTCAGTCCACTACTTGAGGATTTGCATATATTGTGATGGTGAGAACTCACTTGTGTGTTGTTATGTTTCTCATGATTTGAGGTGAGTAAAAGGTTTCTATGTGTGGTGAAGTGTTTACCCTATTAGTGGTTCAGGAGTTATGATGTAATTCCTATGCCATTCCTTATCGGCACGTTGGGTGCAGTGAACAGTATGTAACTGCAAATAAGAATTTGAGATTTGCAGTTCGGTGTTGACAAAGGTGTCACGAGCTCAGAAGAGCAAGAACAAGGGATTTGAATGTCTAGAATGAACTGAAAGTGTCTTCAGTGTCATCTGAGCTTGGTGTTTGGTGAATGAGGCTTTGTATCCTGGTTACGTGCCCTTGAATTGTTTTACAGCCTTAGGACGATAGGTGGTATGGATGTGCATACTTGTTGCCTTGTGCGGAAAAGCCGTGGGAACGTGACCACGGGAAGGTTATGTGAGTGTGACTTGTAGTCACCTGATTGATTGCAAATTTAGACTAAGTATAAGGAGGTATAATATTGCTTATTTGAGAATATATGCCTTGAAGGCGTTCGATCCAGTTAGTTGCGGATTTTGGGGTGTTTTGCCCCGGCTATGATGGTGGTTCTTATGTGTTATGAGGGGAATTGGGGTATTATGAACCCAGGTAAGGCTATCAGCCTAAGTTCAGTGTGATCAGAATCAACTTGGAGTGAGTAAATGGACTTAAACAAGATTTTGGGCTTCATGCGAGTCAAAAGTGTTAATTTCAGTATGGCACTCCTCAAGGAGGGGCATTGGGATATCATGTGTTGTCCCGTCTTCGTCAAATTCATGTGTTATTGTGATTGTGCCGTGTGAGTTGTGAAACGGCTTGGTAATTTCATACATGTTGAGATTCCGCGTAGTGATGTGGTGATGTGAGCAGGATGGCTCCTAAGATTCAGATTATATATCGCACCTCAGTCGTGCTGGAGTTTGTAGCATATGGCTATATCAGTCTCCCTAGAATGGTATTATGCACTTAGCGTGCTTGTTACCGATGTCAGTAAATTGTATTAGTGAGCAATTCAGCTCTGTGTATATATTTCTTTATGTAAATCCTATGACGGGATCGGGTGGCACGCCCCCACGGGTATGTTATTTGGATCGGGTTGCGCGCCGCAATAGTGTGATGTTGAGCAACACTCCTATAATGATTATTCCTGTGTTTTAATTCCTATTTCTTTGAGGAAAGTTCATATTTATAGCGTGAGTCGTGTAGTCCCTTCCTGATGTCGTTTCCTTATGTGTCGTGTTCGAATATTGGCCTTTTGGCACATTATGGCATCGTGTGGGACTGTTGGTTATGCCTGGGGTGACTGGTTATCTGAGCAATTCATACTGGGTGAGACGAGAGTTATAAATTTGGGACCGGTATGTTAGGATCATGCGAGTATATTGCAAAGGAGTTGCCATTATTGGTTTGCAATGAGATGATGATCAAAGGTTAGAGAAAAGATTTCAACGTGTGGTTAACTCTGCAAATGGTTATGAATTTCTACACATCTCCTCCGTTGTGGTGATATCGTCAGCGTTATAGCAGAATGTATGAATGTATCGGATGAGGTGCCTTGAGAGCATCAAATTTGCAGAATTTTGTCTATTAAGGTTCAGGGAGCGTTATTGTGGTCAGATGATGAACTATGCAGTGTATGGTGCCGATTCAGCAAAGGCGCACAATTGTGTTCTGGTGCCTCGTGTGGTATTTGATACAGTGTTAAAATGTTAGAAACAGTCCTGGCAGAGAATTCCAGATGTTAGAACTAAGTTCGGAGCTTATTGTATGGATAAAGGAGGATATCTTCATATTTGATCAAGCTAATGTGCCCAACTGGGTTGTGGTAGCACGGGCAGGTGCACGAGATGTTAAAAAGTGATTTCAGATAATTCTGGGGCAGTTCTTGGCACGTTCGAGGACGAACGTCTATTTAAGTGGGGGAGAATGTAACGACCAGACTGGTCGTTTTAAGATCCAGCGCGTCGTTCAGCAGTTGGGAGTCATGAACAACTCCATTTCGGGTATTGTGACTTGTGTGTATGGTCAGAGTTGAAATTCAGGAGGTTCGAAGTTAAATTGAAAGGAAAACTTTCATTTCGGAAGCCTTAAGTTGAAGAAATTGAGTAAGACTAGAATTTTGAGTAAACGACCTCGAAATAAGGATTCGAAGATTCCAGCAGGTTCGTATGATGATTTCGGACTTGGGCGTATGTCCGGAACGGATTTTGGATAACCCGGGAGCGTTTCGGCGTATATTGTGGAAGTCAGCATTTTGAAGGAATTTCTTAGAGTTTGGCTTAAAGAGAATTTCAGAGATATTGATGTCCGTTTGGGATTCCGAGTCTGGGAATAGCTTCGTATGGTGATTCTGGAGTTGGGAGCTCGATCGGAAGTGAATTCGGATACCCGAAAGTCAATTTAAGGTCATTTGGTTAAAGATAGAAAACTGAAGGTTTTTGAAGAATTCGACCGGAAATGGAAAATTTGATATCAGGGTCAGAATGTGATTCCGTAAGTTGGAGCAGGTCCGTAATGTTGAATATGACTTGACTGCAAAATTTGAGGTCAATCGGATGTGGTTTGATAGGTTTCGGCATCAAATGTGGAAGTTAGAAATTTTCAAAGTTCATAGAGTTGGATTTTAGTACGATTCGTGATTTCGGCATTGTTTGAGTTGATTTGAAGACCCGAACAAGTTCGTGGGATGTTATGGGACTGATTCGTGTGTTTGGACGGGGTCCTGGGGGCCTCGGGTGTGTTTCGGGGTGGTTTTGGGGCATTTCGGAGTGAATTTGTTGTTGATGTGTCTGGTTTTCTGGTAGTGTTATGCCATCGCAACCTTAGCTATGCGATCACGGAGAGGAAATTGAGGGGCAAGGTTTTTGGCCTATGCGATCGCGGATGTTGGTGTGCGATCATGGAGAAGGGTTTGGGCAGGCTAGTGCGATCGCAAGGGGGAAGGTGCGATCGTGGAGAAGGATTTTGGTGGGAGCTGGAAATGGCCTGTGCGATTGCGGGCGTGCTTGTGCGATCGCGGAGGAGTGATCTGGGTGACCTGTGCGATCGCATAGAAGGGCAGAACTGGGCAGTGTTGATTAAAACGGGATTTTGGCATTTCTCTCTCATTTTTCAAAGCCATGGGCGATTTTTGGAGAGCTTCAAGAGAGGATTTTCGTCATCTATGTTAAGGTAAGTTACTCCAACTCATTTCAAGTTAGATACAAGATTATTACATGGGATTAAACATGAAAAAATTGTGGAAAAATAAGTATTTTGAAGGAAATCTAGAAATTTGGAAATTTGGATTTAGCCACGAATTGAGCATGAATAATTGAGTAAAATGTGTAATTGAATTAGTAAAGCTTCGGGTAGAGATTTTCTTCAAGAAATTTTGAGGTCCGGGCACGTGGGCCTGAGGGAATTTTGGTCATTTCATATAGTCGGGCTGAGGAACTTTGTAATTTGAATTGGTTATGATCTATTGAGTATATTTTCATTGAATTATCGTTATTTGAATAGTTGGGAGCGTGCACATCCATTTTTAGTCGTCGTAGAGGCTTGGAAGCCGGTGATGAATCTTCGGAGCGAGGTGAGTCTCCTTTCTAACCTCGTAAGAGGGAAATTGTCCCTCTAGGTAACCTTGTTTGCTATGTGATCTTGTTTGGGGGCTACGTACGCACCGAGTGACGAGAGTCCGTACGTAGTGGCTTTTACTGCTTCGTCTGGTAGTTAGGACACAACATGCTCATTGTTTTCCCCTGTTGTAGCATAGATATGACTTGTATACTTGTGTGATTGGTATTGTTGTCTTTGAACGTTTTGATACTTGGCTTGATTTAAGTGTGATAAGAGAATCACGGTAGAGTGATGATTGATTATACTATGGGATCGGGCCGTATGCCACGGCAGAGTGATGATTGATTATATTATGGGATCGGGCCGTACGCCACGACAGAGTGATGATTGATTATATTATGGGATCGGGCCGTACGCCACGGCAGAGTGATGACTGATTATATTATGGGATCGAGTCGTACGCCACGGCAGAGTGATGATTGATTATATTATGGGATCGGACCGTACGCCATGGCGAGATTGAGACTACCAGGGTGGGATCGGGCCGTATGCCACGGCGAGATTGAGACTACCAGGGTGGGATCGGGTCGTACGCCACAGCGAGATTGAGACTACCACAGTGGGATCGGGCCGTACGCCATGGCGAGATTGAGACTACCAGGGTGGGATCGAGCCGTACGCCACGGCGAGATTGAGTACCATATGAGAGCGGGCCGTATGCCACGGCGGATACCAAAATGTTTGATTTGAGATTGTTACTTGATGCCGGATATTGATGTACTTGATTATTTGTTTACTTGCCTACAGTTTTCCTTACATCCTGCTTACTTTATTACTGTTGGGACTTAGTGAGTATCGAGTCGATCTCTCGTCACTACTTTTTTGAGATTAGACGGGATACTCACCGGGTACATATATGTATATGTACTCATACTACACTTTCTGTGCATTTTGTTGCACATGTACCTTTATAGTACAGTGATCGATTTGGGGACTTATACGGGTTGCAATCAACTAGAGGCGTTCCACAGCTGCCGGAGTCTCCTTTCGGTGTACCTACATGTTATATCTATTGCCTTTGTCCCATTTATTTCTCGGACAAGAGTTGTATAATTGTATAAATTCTTAGAAATTGCTCATGTACTTGTGTCACTGGGTTCTGGGGATGTGTGAGTCTTGTTTTCTTGAATTAAATAGATTTCTTGTCGCGTTTAATTTACAAAAATTTATTTATTTGATTATGAAATGCAATAAAGGCAGCGATTTCGAAATTGTTAAACAGAAAGGTATTTCAACTGATTAAGGGGTTGGCTTGCCTGACAGTGGTGTCCGGCGCCATCACAACCCATAGGTTTTGGGTCGTGACATTTAGACATTAAGGAATCACAGTTTTGAATCCATAATTATTGTTAAGTCCTATAGGCTTAATGTCTAAGTGATTGACAAGGGTGATTGTATTCAGAACCAATTGATAGAATCCTATGGGCATGATATCTAACGTTGACCCGATTTTAACTTTATAGACATGCTTCATAACCTTGTACTTCCTTTTAACCCTATAGGCATACATTTCTTATTACGGTACTGACGTAAGTACTATAGGCATGTTTCTAGGTTTGAAACTGGTTTTAGTCCTATAGGCATGGTATCTATTACTGAATTCATTTAACTCCTATAGGCATGATTTCTAGGTTTGAAACTAGTTTTAGTCCTATAGGCATGTTATCTATATATTGAATTGATTTAGATCATATAGGCATGATCTCTAGGTGTGAGACTAATTTTTTATCCTATAGGTATGATATCGATTAAACCGTGTATGGGCAGAAATTATGCAGATTGCTTGAAAATGATTAAATAAAACATTGAGGTCCTATAGGCATGATATCTAACACATATTTGCTGGACAAGTTAATGCAACCTATAGGCAGGATTTCTAATGTGCAATTTTAATCCTATAGGCAGGATTTCTAATGCAAGCATGGAACAACACTTATACGATTTTAGCAAAAGATGAGGTAAGATAGGATTAACAGAACAAATGAAACCCTATTGGCAGGAGTTTTACCCGAATTGCCCGAAGAGAATAAAGACCCTTCCCAGTTTTACTATATACCCCAGAATCTGTTCATTACAAACTTATTATAGGCCAGAGTAATGAATAAATTACATAATAGCAGTAAGGTAAACTATAGGGAGACTTCATTAGGCCCAAATAAACATGGGAACCAGGCCTTCAAACCAATCAACTTCAAGGCTCATTTCCTAGGTACATCATAGCCAAATACGAGTGATCCACTCATAACACATATAGAACCAGGTTTCTAATGTGTCAAAGTTCCCAAGGGCCTCAGGGACCCAGGGCAATGCTCACACCAGAACCACATATTCAGAAGATGATTCACAAGAGATTGGTAACCAATTCCCAGTGTGTCAGAGTTCACAGGAGTCTCATATGGACGCTGAGCAATGCTCAAACTGTGATGGTTGAGGATGGAACCTAAGGGACTAAGAGTGGAAGTTTTTTAAAAAAGGTGACATCAAAAGGGAAGTTGGGACAGATTTTAAAGCAGTGCTGATTTCAGAAGAAACAAAATTCAGAACACAGAATTGCATTCAGCAAGGTTTATAAAGTACATAGTTTCAAATAGGTTAATTCAGAAAAGTGACCTAATTACACTAAGTGAGCATGCTGACATTTAGGATAACCATTGTTTAATCACAGAAGCATTTTAAAAGAAGTGTTAAGGCAAACAGTTAGGTTGGAAAGACACATGAATTAAGTAACAATACAGAACTATAAAGTTAGGATAAGCTAACTAATTTCATGTTGGTAGTACCCTGAGGAATGAAAAGTTCAGAACAAGTGCAAGATTAACAATAGTGTGCATGAGAAAAATTAAACATTAAGCTAGCCTATAAGAGGATTCATATTATTCAAAAATAACTAATCTTAAACTAACAGTATTGACTATAGGGTTAGAAAAAGTTACAGAAGCATAAAGGCAAAATTATACTCAGAATTTGAACATGCTGGTCGAGCAACACATATTATGAAAACATGGAGATTGAAACGACAAGGGATTAGGACATACCAGTTAAGCAGGAAAGCAAGTAATCACAACAGTAAGTCCAGAACCAATTGGCCTTGGCTTTCAGCCGGCCAAGACCAGAAATAATGAGCACCGAATCAGAGTAAAAAAACTAAGTTTAGTGAGAGTCTTCGAGTTCGAGTCTTGTCTAAAGGGGATAGGGGAAGGGTTTAAATAGTATTCGATTAGGCAGACAAATAAGGGAAGAAATCCAACATACTCAAATAAGGAAATAAATTAAACTCAGAATCAATTTAAGTCAGAGTTTAGTCAATTAACAGTCATAATAACGAGTAATCAGGCGAGTACCACTCAAAATAAGGAAAACATCATATAAAATCAATCAACAGTCAGATGCCAGGCAAAATAAGGTAAGGAAATAATGAAAATAGGGTAGATCGAACAAAATAAGGAAAATATCAGTATCATACGAGAAAGGAAAGAGTAAACGAAAATCAGTAAAAGATTTCAAGCCCTTGTTTTAAGTTAAACATTCATAAGTCGGCAGAGATAAAAGGCAAGAGTCCCATGCTTCATAGGATAAACATAGACGGGAACATATATTCACAGAACACAAAATCGAAACAGATCTGGCCCCAAAAATAAAAAGTTTTGAAACCCTAATTTTGGGTAAACCATAAAATTGATAAAAACAAAGGTAAAGATGCAAATATTTTAGTAAAATGAACATAGACAGGGGGTTATTCATAGAATCGAACCAGTTCTGGTTCGATTAAAGAAGATTTGAAACCTTAAATTAGGTAAGTAAGAAGATTTAACAAAAATTGGCAGATTTATACGGGATAACATAAAAAAATAATGTTTAAAACAATTTTCTTTCGAATTAGAAAGATTTGAAAACCCTAACCTCAGGGTTAAGTAAGAATCCACAAGATATATGAAACTATTCGTACTTACGAAGGTCAGAATGATCACAGACGAGAATAAGCAACAAGTTAGATATTTTGAGCCAATTTTGGTTTGAATCTCTCCAGTTATGCTTTCCATTTTAGGCAAGCTATTATTTAACACCAAAGAACGGATAGACATTAAGGTGATAGGACCAAATAAGGTAAGTAATCATAGGTTGATTCCATTTCTGGGGTTAGAATCAGAAGGATTTGGGGAGACGGCGCCAGGGTTTGAGAAGGGCCTGGGAGGAAGATGAGAGAGTGTTTAGTGACAGCTGTTTGGTGGAAATGAATTAGGGTTAGGCAGGGTAAGGTATAATTAAAAGGTGTGGAGTGATGTGAGTCGTTGATCTTGAGAGATCAACAGCTAGGATTAAAACTTAGGTCGGGCGGGTTAATTTGGACGGTACAGGCATGGGTTAATGGGTTAAGGGTATTGGGCTAAGGTTATTGGGTTAGGTCCGAAATTGGGTTCTTTAGGGGCTATACTTTAAATACCCAATTAATTAGTAAAATAATTTATAAAAATAATCAATAAATAAAAAAAATATCACTTGTGCATGAAAATGATTTAAAATAACTACTTAATATTATAAAAATATAAAAAGTCATTTTCTGTATAAATGATGTAGTTATGCATATATGTGATCTATTATTGCAAAATATGCAATTTTAGCCTTAGGATACAAAAATACAATTATAATAAGTATATATAAAATATTTAAAGCTTAATATGAATATAAATGATAAAAAATTAAATAATAAATCATTATAAAATTATTTGTGATACAATTAATAATCATTTATATAATAAAAATATAGGAATAAATTGATTGAAAACCTTTAAAAATTATAGAAAATTATGAAAAATACTTGATGATGCTCATGCACTATTTTGAAGGTATATATGTATATTTACCCGGGAAGGATTGAAGAGTTGTCGGGTAAAGACATGATGACCAATTTTGTTCGAATAGGGTGATTTGAAAGATATAGGCCGCACTCTGGTTTCTGAGCTACCTACATATCCCTGGTTTTACAGGAATCAAGCCGTGTGTAGTTCTGGATCCAATGATGGAGTAAACCAATGGAGTCATTGCAGGAACGAAAAATATGTTCCAAGTAGGGTTAATTGAGGCTTGAAATGGTTATGGGTAAATAAGACTGGGTAATGGATGATGAACGGTCATGTTTGAAATAATTTGAAGGATGTGGATGGAATCTGGAGCGGGATTTCTCCTGTTGGGATAACGGTTACTTACCGGATCACCTGCAAACTCATAAAAATATAGTGCAAGCACATATGTATGAATTATTGCGTAAACCTAGACATAATGAAAATTTCCTTCGGACCATGAAGACTGTCTTTGGACGGTGAGGATGACGCCCTTCGACCATGATGTTCTAGGCCATGAGTTGTATGGTAAGGGATTCGCAGGCCATGAAATAGTGTTCTCGGGCCAAGAAGATGGTGCCTCCGAACCATGATGCATTTGAATAATGTTGTGCAAGTTTTGAGAGATCCTCAGGACATGGCATAATGTCAGACTTTCTCGCACCTGCGGAAAAAGGGCCTCACTTGCGGTCCTTCGTCCAAAACTCACTGCCCAAATGTTTTTGTGACATTTTTGACTTGGGCTTTTCTTTTGGCCACTAATCTGTACTCAAGACTTTCAGAATAGTGTACCAAACTTTGTTCTAACTTCATTAACACTACCATCAAGGTACGAGGCATTCGATTTTCACTTATACAATATCCCGAACACTTTGCGAACGTATGAAATTTACTCCCTCCTCACACGAATTGGACGCTCAAAACAACCCCACAAATGGTTGCTTCACTTGAAGCAAGCACTCACTAACTACTCTCAACCAAACCTCGCCCTAATTCTATCCTAAAGTAGTAAAGAAACAAAAGAGCAAAAACAAAAATGAAGAAAGGAAAGAATGTTCGTGGCCATTGAAGGCCTGACAAAGTAGACAAATTTAAAGCGAAAATAGAGAGGCAAAAGGAGTGAGTAATTGAAGTTACCTGGGATTGTGAATTACAATGAGGGAGAGATGTGGGTGTGAGGAATTGTGAAGAAATTTTCCTTGCTTTGAAATGTTAGGGCTTAGAAAAACTAACCTGGGGGAATAAAATTTGGGAATTAAACTGGCGACTTTCGCACCTGCGGTTACATTGCCGAACCTGCGGAACCGCAGGTGCGAAGAAAAGACCTCACCAGTGAAGTCAGCCGCACCTGCAATGGAAAAGGCCGCACCTGCGAGGTCGCACCTGCAGAAACCTGGCCGCAGGTGCGAAAACACCTGGATTTTGCACAAAACATTCTGTGGACATTTGCGATCGCATTTTTGATTGCAAATGCCACTCTACTACAGCATTTTACACATCAGGCATCGCAGATTTGGGCATAATGTTTGCCTAGCCAATTCTTTGTTTTCTTGTACTGATTTTGACTCCCCGGTATCCCCGACCTGCTCAAATCAACTCTGAAAATTGCAAAACTTGGCAGATTGGTTAGAAAAAATATAGTAAGCTATTCTAAAAAAGAAAACTTCAAAAATGACTAAATATTTTGAAAAACGATGGGTTGCCTCCCACCAAGCGCCGCATTTAACGTCGTGGCACGACGCAAGTAAACGTTTACCACTTTTCTCGCCACTTTGACAATACGAACTGGGCACCTAGCTTGGAATCAAGCTTGTGACCCCGAGCGGTGGGGGGTGGTACATAGATGACCGAGCCAAGCTTTAATTTCTTCATTTTGCACTTCTTGGCCTTCATGTGAGGAATGTCATTTTGCTTTCTTGGTTCTTCAAATTGCAAGATGTATGGTACGAAGTTTTCCTCCTCGCAACACTCTATTGACTCGTGTAGTTCAACTTTCGTGTTACCACACAATTCTAATGTTGAGAAATGCTTGGAATGTGCCTTCAAACTTCCAACTTGCAAATTTTTCCGGATTTTGACATCCTCATTTTCCCCCGGAATAGAGTCAATTTCAACCGAATTTTCAATTACCCCGGTTGACTCAAATTCCATATTGTTGTTGGCATCACTAATACTCATAAAGTCGGTTGGTGGATGTTCAAGGCTTGAGTCCTCATAGTAACACTCACTCTCACCCTCGGAATCGAACTCTTCT
>ML266395.1:0-61587 GCA_005239495.1 Nicotiana undulata | reverse complement strand
GCTAACTCGATCAAATACAGTATCGAGTGCCAGTAGTGCCTCCCCTAGTTTGGGGGCGTGACACTAGCGGAGTGATTGGATTTGCTTGAGGTAAGTTATTTAAGCTCGGTTGAGGCACTAGTTGTCTAAATTGTTATGACAACAACGTGCTATTGGGTGCGCACGTGCGTGGGGATGAACCCATAAGCGGTCACTGCGGTCATTTATTCATGTTCGGGTTATGCTTGGGCTCTGAACTGAGAATTGACTTATTAAGCTTTAAGCTATGATGCTCCTCATATTTGTAACATTTTGTGTGAATTAATTGAGCCATGTTTGGAGCCACATAGTGGTTTAATCCCTGAATAAATTTGATAAATGCTTTCCAGTGATAAAATTGTCGATTTGAGTTATGATAGCACACTTTGCACATGCCTACACTTTAGCGTGTCATTTAAACTAGATCTGGAGCATGAGAATCTTATTTCATTCATTATATACATGTATACTTGTTTAATTGCTCTTGTATGATATGGTTGGACTTGAGGCCTGTGACCATGTCCGGCGGATTATGTTATTGGCACGTGAGTTGTCCGTGCGAATCCATATATTGACATTATGGGCATGTGAGTTGTTTGTGCAGCACGTAGTTGTCCGTGCATGCTCGATTATTAGCACGTGAGTTGTCCGTGCACCGTGTGGATACGGATCCATCCCCCTAGGGTCACCCTCTCATATTTCTCTCTTGATGGTGTACACATGGTTATTGAGAATAATGATTAGTGGTCTGGTACAATTATGAAAAGTTGAAAGAATTTGGCCAGTGTTGTGTTGGATTTTTGCATTTCCTTAATCACTTATCTGATTCAACTACTTATCACCTATAAATTCCATGATATTGTCGGAGTAGAATACTTGAGAAATGGTACACATGCACACACGGGTGTTTTCTGATAAAACTTAATGAGTTAGTATTCAATGAGTGAGGAATGTATGATGAAATCCTTGTGCTTTTTCTCCTCCAACTCCTCCTTAGGCCTAAAATATATCAAAAAGTCCAAAAAAATAACATTTTTCCATGTACTTATACCAAGTAGGGTCAGGCCCAATCGAAATCACCTTTTCGTAGCCGAAATTTGACATTTACTTTGTAAAAATTACACAGGCACGTCACATGGGGTGACGCGCCTGGTGGGGAAGCTGTGGGGATTATCAAGGAGATACACAATTCACAGGTAGCAGAAATTACACAGATGTGGCACCCCATGCGCCGCGCGTGTGGAGCTTTCTTAGAGTACGACTTTTTTTGCTTGAGTTTGGAGGTCCAGACGTGGTGCTCGACCCCCGAACGCAATCCAGGTTGAACCTTTGGGATTTTGCTCAGACTTCAAAGCTCAAAATAGCTCGAATTAGCTCCACAACATATACATCACTCGGAATCACTCCTACAAGGCATAAAACACATAATTAGTGCACAACACTATCAATTAAGCTCAAAACAAGTAAAGTGCAGTGAATTAGAGCACAATAAGCGACTAAAATACTTAATTATAGACTACCATCAATACCTCACACTTAGACCATTGCTCGTCCTCGAGCAATCAAACTGCACTTTATACAAACACGACCTCTATAAACAACTCTCCTAACTCACCATACCAAGAATGTTTAAAACTGATTAAGCACAATAACGTAACATCATCACCTCAAGATTTGACTCACAAGCACCACACATTTCTTATAACCTGCTCACTTACTCAAACACTGAGGTCAACAACACTACTGTTCCTTCATGAATCAAGTGCCCTCACACAATAATAGAAAGTAGTTCCAACACACAATAAAATTCAAGAACAATTATGAACTCAAGGTAGAAAGAATTGCTCACTCTCATAAACAACATTCATATGTCACAAAAAACGTACCATAGGCTTGCCCGTAGTGTAATACTCAACTAATTGATCACAT
Organism: Nicotiana undulata; assembly: GCA_005239495.1. Lineage (NCBI taxonomy): Eukaryota > Viridiplantae > Streptophyta > Magnoliopsida > Solanales > Solanaceae > Nicotiana > Nicotiana undulata. The sequence goes on along the minus strand of ML266395.1, from coordinate 59,640 downwards.
TCAGTCAAGGATCAAGTAGGACTTAATTTTGTTGTAATGTAGGCTTCAGGATGGGTATGATACATTTAGATATAAGAGTGGCTACACCACCCTAAGCACTTGAATACATACAATAAACCGTTCAAAACCCCACACTTATGTCAAACCATAACTCCATTTCACATCAATATACATCAACTCCCAACTTCTTTAAGCACAAATACATCAAGAGTTACCACTATCAGGGAATGCTTTTTTACAATCATACACTTGTTTTATTCTTTCTTTTTCAATTCAAGTGGCTCTTACTTTTTAAAAATAGTGCACATTTCTCCTTATTTCATTAGTTCCACTCAAAAGCCAAACCAACCACCCCCACACTTCAACTTTTACAAAGTTCATACAAATTCAAGTGCTCACGAGAGGTACAAGGTTCAAATAGATATTCAATTCAAACAAATGGGTAAGGCTTGTAATATGGTTACCATAGAAACAAGATTACATGCTCAAAGGGGCTAACTAAGATACATAACAATTAGGTGGGCAATACATATAACTAATTCAACGAAGAAATGCCTATATCACATCCTAGACTGAACAAAGCTACTATTTCACTTTGCAAACACACGGGGCAAGTTCTAGACATCAAATGCAATGCACAAAATGAGACAAAACCTCACACACACATGGCACATAACTCACTCAGGATTAGATTCATCACGACACTCTAGTCAAATCAGTTAAGCAAAGTTAATATCATACAATTTAAGGTACTTATACAAGAGTCAAATACTGAGCCTAAGCGTCACAATTAAAGCACTCACTATTCTCAAGGCATCATAAAGTCAAGAGATATTTCCTCTAGTCAAATCATCGAACAAGGTTTCCTACTCCTAAAAAAATAAAAACTAACTACACCCGGTTCAAATAAAATCCTTGGGAAAAATCACGACACAAAGAAAAATCAAGGGGGACATGTTACACTACCTAACAAAACAAAACCTTTCCCTCAAGAAACCTGTCGATGATAACTATCGTCGGGAAAAGTCAAAAAATTTATAAACTTTATTTTTTTTTTCAATATTTTTTCTACCTCTAACTACTACAACTAACAAAAAGAAACTAAAATTAATATGCATACAACTTACAAATACCACTCCACACTTTAAGTTTTGGCATGTACCCATGACACACAATTAAAAAGCATAAAGTAAAGGAAACTTCCCTGAATATCTAGTCGGGGTCTGAGTCGAAGTCGGGCTCCATTCCTCACCTCCAAACTAATGCACACATCCATGCAAACAGCTTCTTCTCGTCCTTCTTGGGGTACACCTCACACTTATCATTATCACTCACTACAACCTTCTCTTTCAAGACCTTCACTTTCCACTCAACACTTGTAGCTGGTTTCTCCTTTCTCACCCCAGTTGCTACATTCATCTCAAAATTCACACTCTCCTCACCCACTCTAAGAATGAGTATTCTCTCGTGTATATCTAATGTCGCTCTACCCGTTGCTAAGAATGATCTTCCTAGGATGAGGGGTACCTCCTTGTTTTCTTCCATATTCACCACTATAAAATCTACAGGAAATATGAACTTATCTACCCGAACTAACACATCTTCGAATATCCCCTCGGGTATTAGAGTCATTTGGTCTGCCAGCTGCAAAGATATTGGTGCTGACCTTATCTCTCCAATATCATTCTCAAATTTCCTGTAAATAGACAAGGGAATTAAGTTAATTGAGGCACCGGAATCACATAAAGAATTATCAAAATTAATAGTGCCTAAAGATCAAGGTATAGTAAAATTCCCTGGATCTCCACGCTTTTATGGGAGTTTGTTTTGCAAGATTTCGCTGCAATGCTCTGTGAGCTTGACCACTAAGGTCTCTTCTATCTTCGTCTTCTTTGTCAGGATCTCCTTCAAGAACTTGGCATAAGCTGGCATTTGTGAGAGCACTTCTGTGAATGGTAAGTTCACATTAACCTATTTTAGCATATCCAGAAATCTCTCAAATTGCTTGTCCAACTTTTATCTGTATAGGTTTGGGGGAAGGTAAAGCAGGCATATGCTTGCTCTCTTCAAGTTCATCCCTTCTCGAATTCTCTTCCTTCTTATTTTTCTCAACTCCCTTATTTCCTTTCTTCTTCTTCTTATTAACATCAATTTTCAGTTGCTCCCCACTTTCTTTTTCAAGTTCCACATCTTTTTGGACTGGGGTGAGATCTTTCAGCACTTGCCCACTTCTCAAGGTGACAACATTCACTGTTTCTTTGGGGTTTATTTTATTATCAGCAGGCAGAGTACATGGGAGTCTCTAAGATAATATTGTTGCAAACTGTCCCAGTTGCTTCTCTAGATTTCGAATTGTTGCCCCTTGTGCTTCAAATCTTTCATAAGTTTTTACAATAAAGGCCTTCATGAGATCTTCTAGACTATGTTGATCGGGCTGTTGAGGCTGAAGCTGCTGCCTCTGTTGATTCACAAAACCCGGAGCTCCTGGTCCTTGAAATCTGGGGTTGTTTTGTTTCCATGCATTTGCGGTACCCCTAGGTGAACTCCATGAAAAACCGGGGTGCTTCTGACCCATTGCATTAAAGTTATAGTTTCTCACAAAATTCACTTCCTCATTTGAGGCTTGACGCTCATGAGTCGGGTGTCCTCTTCCACATATATCACAAGCTACATGAGGATCACTTTGTATTTTAGCTAAGGTCAGCTCCCGTATTGCTTTAGCCATAGCATCAAGTTGTTACTGCATAGATGTATTAGAATCAACTTGGTGAACACCAGTTGATCTTCTTCTTTCAGCACTCTTAGAGGGCCACTGATTAGCATCTTCAGATAACTTATCAAGAATTGTAACTATCTCTTCTAGAATCGTCTTCATCAACGAGCCTTAAGCTGCATTGCTCAAAGTTCTACGTGAGGTCGGTGTCAATCCATCCCAAAAATCCTGGAGTTGCATCCAGAGTTCAATTCCACTATGTTGTTATGGTAGAAGTTATGGATTTATCTTCTAAACTTGCATGTTTTAGCTGATGAGAAATATTTATCAAGAAATTTTCTGGTCATCTCATCCCATGTTCTAATTGATCCCGTAGGCAAGCTTCAAAGCCACAACTTTGCCTCATCTTTGAGTGTGAAGGGGAATTCCCTTAAGTATAATGGATCTTTTGACACCCCATTGTATTGAAAGGTGTTCATAATCTCCTCGAAGTCCATTAGATGATTTTTTGGAACTTCGTTCATCTTCCCTCTGAAGACACAACAGTTTTGAAGGGTTTGAAGAAACCCTTGCTTCAACTCAAAATTGTCAGTTGCGATTGGAGGTTGTCTCACACTTGATAATCCTTCCTTGTTGACCAGTTTAGCACATTCTCCCAATGATCTCCCATGCATGGGAGCTATATTTTCGAGCTGGTCTGCAGCCAGGGGTTGATTTTGATTAAGTCTTCGACCCCTCTCTTCTTCATAGATAATTTGTGCATCTCTGATAGCTGCTTCCTCTACATCCCTTGCAGCTTTTTCTCATTTTTGGGCTGCCTCTCTTGCACCCAAATCTACTTTATCATCATCGTCTCCATCCATGGTTTCTTTGGTTGAGGATTTCTCAACCTTCTGTAAAGTCCCGGTGAGACTTCTTTCCTTCCTCAGATGTCACAGTTGTTTATCTGGTTCGTATGGTAGCACTTCCTTTCCCAGAAGCTCGAGTCATGCACCAATCGTAATTTGTAACCTGTACACAGTTAAAGAACACCCAGCGTAACAAGAGAAAAGTAAAATAAAAGAAAAAATTCGTGAATTAGCACTACAACTATTTTTAACACTATCGATTGCCAATCCCTGGCAACGACGCCAAAATTTGACGAGCGCAAAACACACACCTAAATATGCTCGCTAGTTGAATATAGTATAATATAATATCGTATCCACAAGAGTTGGATTTAAATAGTGGTTTCGTAATTTCTAATTTGATTGCTATGCAAGATGATCAACAATTGAGATTTATATGATTAATAACTTGATCGGCTCCTACCTACACCACTATACAATGGCAAAGAGAGGTCGATGTAGCTTTTACCTGAAAGGATCGGGATCGATATCCATAAAGAGTTAGAAATTGGAGTTGGATTCCTATCCGACTTAGGTATGTATCTTGTCTTTAATTACTCTTCTAATCGTAAGTTAGTTTGATTCTATACTAGTAGTATTGCTATTAATTGATAAGATGAAGCTAATTAGAATGTATTTGTATAGGTTTTCTCAATTTATAAAAGGCACTAGGGAAGCGACTTACACCTAGGCGAGTACCTAACGTGATTTAGAATTTAGGACTAACTTGTTGTACATGGGCTCGTGATATAACCTCACACTCAATTACTCACCCTATACCTCTCGGTAGTTTGGGTGACTTTGCCCAAATTGGCTTTCTCAAGCCTAATTGGGTGTTTCAACAGTGCAAGTGAAATTGGCTCAAGTCGGGTATTACTATATCTAGGTTTAACCCTTTAATTCGGGCTATCAAGCTCTTGAATTCACCCAAATTCCTTGTTAGCCTATTTTACCTAGACTTGGTCCTCTTTCTCAAGAACAACCCTAGTCAAAAAGGCATGAATCAGTTTTTGCAACCACCAATTCAAGAGATAAAGCATGAAACAAGCTAAATATCACTAACCCATAAACAAATAAGCCCTAAAATTAAAGACCCATTAGATAGCCACACTAGGGTTGGGTCACAACCCTAGCTAATGGGTCTAACTACTCATAATCAAGGTAGAAATCAAAAGAGTAGATGAAATTATAGCCATAAATGTTAAATACAAAGATAAAATCTAAGATTATGAGGTAAAGCTACTCTAAAATTACTCAAAATGGAAAAAGGATGTTGTTCACGAGCTCACTAAAACATTAGCTAACCTAAAAATGTGAAAAAGAACTATTTATACACAGTTGAAATTACTGGACAAAAATGCCCCTACGGAGGTTATGTTATTAGCGGAAAAATAGGCACCCAACGGACTGACTTTCGCGACCGCGCAATTACGAGCGCGGACCGCGCTTCTTCAATTAGACTTCATGTAACCTCTCTGAACCTTAATTCCGCTCCCAGGAGAATTCTGATCGCCTCAACGGTAGAAAATAGTGCGGCCGCACAAATTGAGCGCTGACTGCGTTCTATGCTTAGCCCAAAATTGCTGACTCTCTAAACCTCAACTTCCACTCTCAGCGGAATTTCTTCTGGGGCCGTGCCAATGGCTTCGAAGCCGCTCTTTTGTGTCGCTGTCAGCGGTCCTAATTAAGTCCAAATCCACCTCTCTGAATCTACTTCCGCAGCCGCCCTCAGTATTCCGCCTCAGCGGTAAGGCCTACGCTGCTGCGCAAAACTGGCGTTGTCAGCACTCCAGTTGAATTCATGACTTGTGCAAGTTTGGCTCCTTTTTATATTGTTTTTGCCTCTTTGCCTTATTTTGACAAAAAACCTGCAAGTAAACACCTTGAGTTAGTTTTCAGGAATACCTTAACGCATTTTTTCCCCAAAACCTAAGCAAAAGAGAGTAAATATTAGGTCAAAATCCCTAGTTATCAACTCCCCAAAACTTAAGCTTTTGCTTGTCCTCAAGCAAATAACATAATTCCCACCTCCACAAGAAAAAAGAAAGTAGAATTTCAGCTGCCCTAGAGTAACTAGAGTGACTTCATCAAGCTTCAATTGGGACTAACAATTACCCTCAACACAAATGCATTATTGGCAACATTATGCAATAACTTTCTGAGTTCCATAGATTGAATGTGACACAAAAGCTTCAAGAGTTGACTCGATTCATCAAAGAGATTCGCTCTCTCACGTAGGTCACTATGGATCCCAGACTCTTTCTCCTCTACTCTCCATGAGCTCATCTCACCTTATTGAATGTACGCCCAAAACCGGGATTATCAAGAAGTGCGCTCATCACTCTCAAAAGAATGCCACAAGTCCAGCTCTAAGTACCATAGGCTTACATCTCATGGTAATCTCCACTAATGTAAGATTACTCAACTTGAAATCATATAGGACTTTAATTGGATGTAATGAAGGCTTTTTGGATCAAATTCAGACATAATGAACTATGATTGTATCATCTTTCCTTAAGCACTCCATTCTCACAATTCGGCTCATGTTTTTCTTGACTCTTTGAGTCATTTTCTTCTTCCTTGGGGGAACTAAGAGAGTCACATTGTCGCTCTTTCTTCAATTTGACGCTCATCTTTCTCCCTTTCTCATCATTCCAAGCCTTTCAACATTGTTTCATTGAATCCTTTCAACCTTTACTTTTCGTTTTGACATGTTTCTTTTTTTTTTAGCTTTTCATCCTTTTCTTTGCCTTTCCTTTTTCATCAATTCTTTTTGTTCTTTGAACCTTTTATCACTTTGCACTTCCTTGTCTCTCCCCCAAACTTATGTTTTTGACTATTGTTCATCATGAATGCTCAGGAAAGATTGGGTGCCAAGAGAGGGTCATTATAGAACAGATGAAGGTTTGTAATGTGGGTTTTGAACGAAAAGGCTTAGGCTCAAAGGCGTTGACTAAGGATATTATAATGGTTGTCTATGGAAGTCTTCAAATTAAAATGGTACCAAGGAGAGCCTATAATCACTTATCAAGTCGAGGTACACTTAGAATTTCTCCTAAAAGATTATTCGGGAAAAATTCTAGACTTGTTGGCACGGCACTTGAGATTGCAATTCAAAACCTCACCTCTCAAGCCACATGACTGTTAATGAAACTAGAGTCGAGGGCTCAAAACAACCTTAGCTTAGATTGAAAACTCACATATGGCTACAAACACCACTTGATGACAGTTTTAGACAACTCAAGATTCTAAGGGTCACAAATAGAGCTAGTCTCGTCTACAACTTATCTCTAACCATGAGGTCAAAGGTAAATATGTTGGTGCCAAGTGAAGCTTACTTGAGTCACATTTATTCATTACTACCATATAAAAGAAAACAGACTCAATCCCTTAAGAAGGTCGTCACGCCATCCATCGTAGAGCCACCCAGTTCACACAAATTCCACCCTTGGAAAGAACCGTGGCATTAAGAAAACCAAAGGATTATTGATCACGGTTAAAAAGAAGCTAAACTATAAAAGAAAATTATAAAAGAATTTATAAAATAAAAACACGGAAAGTAAAATGAATATGTACAATAGGGGATTAAGACGAATATACATAATAGAGAAATGAATATATACATGGAAAAGAAACTTTATATACATACCAAAGATAAAATAAAACGGGAATAAAGTACGAGGAATAGAAAATAAAGAAAGGAAAATAGTGGCGAGAGTTATTATAGACCATAATCATCCAAATATCCAAATCATCAAATGAGGCCACCACCTCCCCCCCCCCCCAAATAAAAATTAGCATTGCCCTGAATGCTATAGGGGAAGGGTAGAGAGTAAAAGAAAACTCCCTAAGATGCCTTTGTTTTCATAGGAGCTGGGTCACTAGGTGGGTCAATGGCTGGGTCCTGGGGAGGGGGTGATGCATCTCCCTCGGGCTCCTCCAACTGGATCTCTAAATCCTCAGTCTGAGGGATCACCCCTATCCTCACCGGCGCACTAGTGGCCTCCTGCTCTGGCATCTGCGATGGCTGCACTGTCTGAGTTGCAGGGGCAGGCTCTCCTATGAGTAGATCAAGGGGCATATCACCCGCTGTAGTAAGCTTGGCCACCTCCTTCTTCAGGTCATCCTGGCTCTTTCTCATCTTCCGTACCTGTTTTCCCAGGGAGTTTATTTCCTTCTGATGTGCACCCATGGACTCCAGAATCTTCTTCTAGTTTTCAACTAAGCTCTTCAAAGTCTCCTCCAATGATGGAGGCAACTGGATCTAGGCTTGGGCCTCCTTGGCCGCTACGGTAGTGGATAAAGCATATAGCTTTAATGAAGCTACATGCAGCCAATTGCTGATACCAGTCAGTGTCTTGTTTACCCTCAGAGCAGTCTGAGGGTATGCTGAAGAAGAAGAAACTGCGGTAGATGGTCCGAAGGGAAGCTGTGGCATGGAAGAAGAGGACCCCTCAGTAGTAGATGGCTCTGAACATGTGGGAGCGGTAGCTTTGCTCTTGGACTTGGGGTTGTTCAGGCCTTTCAAACTATACCAGGAAAATGGCAGTTCGGTTTCACCTTGATTGCATAGTCCCTTCCCTCAACTCCCTGGTCTTGGAAGTACATAGTAAGGAAGTTTTGGAAGGGATACGAATTCTCACCCTTTTTTATTGTCTTGTTGATCACCTTGGCCATAATATTCCCGACATTGATCGGGAACCCTGCCATAATCAGCCCCACAATAATAACATAGGAAGGTGGCATGTCACTGTCATGAGTGGTGGGGTCGATCATGCTGCAAACAAATGTTACCCAACCCTTTTCCTCGAAACTCAAAGTGTTCCTAAGGATAGGAACCCCTGCTGTCATACACATTGGAGTAGTCCCGGGAATAGCAATCACAGAGGCTAGCGAAGGGCGAGCTAACTCATCTAGCTCCACCTTCTCCAGATATTGGGTCTGAACCCAGCATAATCATTGAGAGCTTGGCCATTGAATAGAATCTTCTTGTTGCGGACTTTGGTCAGGTATGTGCCCTGTTTGATGTGGGAAACATTGGCATAAAACTCCTTTACCAAAAACTCATTGGCCTCTGGCAAGCTTTTGGTGAAGAACTTCCACCCCACCCTCTCGTTGAAGTGCCTTTTAACATTTGGGTTGTGGGGTAGAAGGTCCCGCTCAATAAAAGCCCTCTCTAATGTAAGTGACCTCAGAGGCCACCACTCTCTGAATTTGTGATAAGCTTTCTCACTCACTAACCGGTCTTGCCATACTGACGAGTTCCGAGACCTCACCAATCCCCCTGTCTGAGTATCACCACCCCTCCCGTCATCTGGGGCATCATCATCACTATCCATCTCTACTGGGGCAGGTGTGGTGCATGGAGCTGTTGTACTGGAGGCCGGAGGAGGTGGAGAATCACTGAGTCCCAAGCTATCCAAAGAGACGGATACAAAAGTGGACTCATTTATAAGACGTCGGGGTTGGGACTGTGCCTCCTCTTATGCTAGACAAGTTTCCCCCTCCGATCCCGGGAGGGGACATACTCGCTAGTCTGTGAGGTGTCTGGAGTGGGTCTTCGGAGAGTCTGTTTGTTGCCAATTATCCTTCTCGGGGCTAGGGGTGCTGCTGGTTGTTTTCCCATTCCCCGTCCTCGAGAGGACTCTCCCCTTCCGGGTTGTTTATCTTGGCCTCCTCTAGAACGAACCATTGTCTGCAAACATAATCAATGAAACACATTAGCATTGTTATTCAATCAAGCATTAGATGTGAATGCAGATAAAGGTTGCAGTAGATAAAACATAGGGGACCACCGTCAGTGGAAAAAGAAGCGCTGCAGCGGACAGACAACCGCTGACAGCGGAAAAAGGAACGCTGCCGCGACAGGCTGGGAATCAGACTACCCATTCTATGAACCTCATGACCACTGACCGCGGAAAAATGGGTGTGGCCGCGTAAGCCTCTCCGCTGACAGCAGAAAAACGAACGCGGCCACAGAATCATTATGATAATCCTCTGAACTTAAGTTCCTCCGACCACGGGAAAACAACCGCGGCCACGGAAAGTTGAACGGTGACAGCAAAAATTCCACCGCGGCCGTGCAAATTAGGCCACTTTCAACTTATCAAAACCACATCACTGCTGACCGCGGAATTCAGGATGCGGATGCAGAATTTAAACTGAAGGCGAAGTGAAGAACACTGAGAAGCTAGGGTATACACTTAGTGGATAATTGAAACAAAATAATAAGTAAAGTGAGGAACCCAAACCATTATTAGGCATCAAAAAACCATTACCCATTCATTTCCACCAATAATTAAACAAGCTCATGATTTTAGGTCTATACTAACTCTAATTAGAAAGAAAAGATAAAAATAAGTGAAACAAAAAAGAAATAACAAAAATTAAAACTAAAAGATTGATCATACCAGTAGCTAGATCTGTTCTAGGAGTGAAACTTGTTAGATGAGATGGAGTTTAGATGCACAAGGGGAGTATGATGAACAGTGAAGGGGGCTGTGAAATGGTAGAGTGAGAAAAGTGTAAAAGGATGAGGGAATATCTATTTATACTAAACCCTAGGCCCATACCGACTCACCTGGCGCGGCAACGGAATTTCACCGCTGATCGTGCTTTGCACAAGATGAAGATCTGAAGTTGTAACTCCACCGCTAGGAGCGTAAAAACCAGCACGGCAGCGGAACAGTAATTGTTGGCCGCTAAATTTCAACTGAAGCGTATAAAACTTTAGAGAAGTAACATTTTTAGCTCAACAAGTCTGCATTCGCTTAGAAATTTTGCCCCCGCGTAAATTCTGCCACTGACCGCGAAATTTTGAGCGCGGCAGCGGTTCTGTGCATACTTAGCCATTTTTTTCAATGTGAGTCATGCACTGGATCAAACAAGTCCTACACAAATATCACAACCAGTTAGTTCAAAAGAGCCTAATCTAAGAAGAAAAATGAAAAAGAAAGGAAAAATCACTTGGGTTTCCTCCCAAAAGCGCCTGATTTAACGTCGCGGCACGACGCAAGTTACCATCCTCATTGAAACTTTATCGAAAGCCACCACGTGGCTGTCGTCAACATTTCCCAAGTAATGTTTCATATGATGCCCATTCACCCGGAAGATTTCACCATTTTTGTTCTTTAAGTCAAGAGCACCAAAAGGTGTTACATGCACTACCTCAAAGGGACCACTCCATTTGGACTTTAGCTTGCCCGAAAACAAACGCAATCGGGAGTTGAAGAGAAGGACCAAATCACCCTCTTTGAATTCTTTGTGTCTGGCATACTACTTTTCATGAAAATATTTCATCTTCTCCTTGTACAATGATGAGCTTGAATAGGCATGAAACCGAAATTCGTCAAGCTCATTGAGATTTTCTACCCAGAGATTAGCTGCAATGTCCCACTCAAGATTTAACCTTTTTAAAGCCCACAATGCTTTATGTTCCATCTCAACCGGCAAGTGACACGCTTTCCAAACACCAACCGGTAAGGGGACATACTGATTGGAGTCTTAAATGCAGTCTTATAAGCCCATATCGCATCGTCTAGCTTCCTTGACCAATCCGTTCTATTGGCATTAACAGTTTTGGACAAGATGCTTTTGATTTTCCTATTTGAAACCTCCACTTGCCCACTAACTTGAGGATCGTAAGGAGTAGAGACCTTGTGATTGACACCATATTTAGCAAGCAAAGTATCAAATGCCCTATTACAGAAATGAGACCCTCCATCACTTATAATTTCCCGAGGTGTCCCAAACCGTGTGAAAATGTTCTTCTTGAGAAAAGATACTACACTCCGGGCTTCATTTTTGGGCAAATCCACGGCCTCGGCCCACTTTGAAACATAATCAACCGTCATAAGAATGTAAGTATTGCCACACGAACTAACAAAAGGGCCCATGAAGTCTATGCCCCGTACATCAAATATGTCAACTTCAAGAATAGTTGTGAGGGGCATTTCATCCTCCTTTGATATTCCTCGCGCTCTCTAACACTCATCACATCTCTTCACAAGCTCACTCGCATCTCTATACAAGGTTGACCAATAAAAACCATAACTCAGAACTTTGGAAGTAGTCATTGCCCCACCGTGATCACCACCGTAGGGAGAGGAACGAAATCAAGAATATCACACGCTTCATCATAAGACAGCTTCATGAATTTCCCCCAGCCAATTGGTTCACCACACACTAATTGGTCGTGTTTATACCCCGGTAAAATGTTTGTTGGATCATAGCTTTTGTCATGTCATTATTCTGACATTCCTTGACCATTGTTCTGTATCTCTCCCAAATCTCATGGAGGGGTTCATTTGGTTCCTGTTTGAAGTCTAAGATTTCATCCCTTAAAGCTGCCATATGTCCGAGTGAGAAAAACTTGGCAATAAACTTGTCCGCCGACTCATCCCACATAGAGATGGAATGGTTGGGGAGTCTTTCGAGCTAATCCAATGCTTTCCCTCAAAGAGAAAAAGGGAACAGTCTAAGCCTCAAAGCATCCTCCGACACATTTATCTGTTTGCTTCCCCAACAGGTATCCACAAATCCCTTTAGGTGTTTATAAGCAATCTGATGGGGAGCACCTGTGAAATATCATTGTTGCTCCAATAAAGTCAATATCACATTTGTAATTTGAAAATTGTCTGCCCGGATTCGGGGTGGGACAATCGCACTAGCATATCCTTCATTTGGAAGCACCCGAGGAGCTGCTCTTGAAAGAGGTGAGGGAGGGTCTAGAATATTTTCACTGGCCTGTCGGCCTCTTCTTTGAGCTTGAGGTACTAGATGCACCTCATCATCCCTATTATCATCTACCTCCTCCCCCGGTATAATATTACTGAGAGGATCAGCCATTTGTACCTAAAGCGATTAAACACACAAGTTAGTAAAATAGAAGGAAAGAAAAATAATATACACAACTAGTCAAATAGATAGCCAAAACCATTTAACTCCCCGGCAACGGCGACAAAAAGTGATCGGCTCCTACCTACACCACTATACAATGGAAAGGAGAGGTCGATGTAGCTTTTACCTGAGAGGATCGGGATCATATCCACAAGGAGTTAGAACATTGGAGTTGGGTACCTATTCAACTTAACTATGTATCTTTTCTTTAATTACTCTTCTAATCATAAGTTGGTTTGATTCTATACTAGTAGTATTACTATTAATTGATAAGAAGAAGCTAAGTAGAATGTTTTTGTATAGGTTTTCTCAATTTATAAAAGGCACTAAGGAAGCGACTTACACCTAGGCGAGTACCTAACAGGATCTAGAATTTAAGACAAACTTGTTGTACATGGGCTCGGGATATAACCTCACACTCAATTACTCACCCTATACCTCTCGGTAGTTTGGGTGACTTTGCCCGAATTGAATTTCTCAAGCCTAATTTGGTGTTTCAACAGTGCAAGTGAAATTGGGTCAAGTCGGGTATTACTATCTCTAGGTTTAACCCTTTAATTGGGGCTATCAATCTCTTGAATTCACCCAAATTCCTTGTTTGCCTATTTTACCTAGACTTGGGTCCTCTTTCTCAAGAAAAACCCTAGTCAAAAAGGCATGAATCAGTGTTTGCAACCACCAATTCAACAGATAAATCATGAAACAAGCTAAATATCATTAACCCATAAACAAATAAGCCCTAAAATTAAAGGCCCAGTAGATACCCACACTAGGGTTGGGTCACAACCCTAGATAATGGGTCTAACTAATCCTAATCAAGGTAGAAATCAAAAGAGTAGATGAAATTATAGCCATAAATGTTAAATACAAAGATAAAATTTAAGAATATGAGCTAAAGCTACTCTAAAATTACTCAAAAGGGAAAAGGGTTGTTGTTCATGAGCTCACTAAAATATCAGATAACCTAAAAATGTGAAACAAAAACTTTTCATACACAGCTAAAATTAAAATGCTCGTACTGAGGTTCCGCTGTCAGCGGAAAAATAGGCGCCTCAGCGGACTGACTTTCGCGGCAGCGCAATTACGAGCGCGGACCGCGCTTCTTCAAAATTGGACTTCATGTAACCTCTCTGAACCTTGATTCCGCTCCCAGTGAAATTTCGATCACCTTAGCGGTAGAAAATAGCGTGGCCGCGCAAATTGAGCGCTGACCGCATTCTATTCTTAGCCCAAAATTGCTGACTCTCTCTACCTCCACTTCCGCTCTCCGCGACAATTCCACCGCGGCCGTGCCAATGGCTTCGCGGCCACTCTTTTGTGTCATTGTCAGCGGTCCCAATTAAGTCCAAATCCATCTCTCTAAATCTACTTCCGCAGCCGCCCTCAGTATTCTGCCTTAGCGGTAAGGCCTATGCTGCAGAGTAAAACTGGCGCTACCAGCGCTCCAGTTGGATTCATGACTTGTGAAAGTTTGGCTCCTTTTTAAGTTGTTTTGGCCTCTTTGCCTCATTTTGACCAAAAACCTGCAAGTAAGCACCTCGAGTTAGTTTTCGGGAATACCTTAACGCATTTTTGCCCCAAAACCTAAGCAAAAGAGAGTAAATAGTAGGTCAAAACCTCTAGTTATCAGAACTAAAACTAAGTGAGAATCTAAAGCTATTGACTAGTGACAATTGTAACGATGAGTAGGCAAAGAAGGTTATCAGTGGGAGAAAATAGAGTTTTAATGGGATAGGCGCAAGATAAGTTTTTGGGATCTAACTCTAGATAATTCACTTCTAATGTTCAAGTGTGTCTCTAAAATTCACTCAATTATTAGTTCAAACGTTTAGCAAAAACTCCTCTCTCGATTAAGTCTCAACCTCACAGATGAATCAATTTAAGCTATGTGAAGATATGAAAGAATTCGTAGCGGATTGGTCTTTAGGAAACTTCTTTCGATCATTATCCTAACTAGGTTTAATCAATGATTCAACTAGCCTCTATCAATTACTAAGAAGAATTAATGAACTTAACCAACAAGTAATGCAAAGATATCAAAAGTTATGCCTCTCTCGATTACATGAACAAGTGAATATAGATGCAACAATTAAATCATCCAAAAATGCTTCAATACATAATACTAGAGTTATAATCCACAAACAAATATTAATACACCAAATCCATCAAACCCTAAAGAGAATACTCCATAGACATGAAGAAATTCATCACAAATATAGTAAAAGTATAGGAAAACATAAAATGAACAAAACTCAGGTCTTGAGTGAGGAATGAATGATGAAATCCTTGTGCTTTTGCTCCTCCTTAGCATCCTTAGCTCTAAAATATGTCAAAAAGTCCAAAAATAATATTTTTCATGTATTTATACCAAGTAGGGTCGGGCCCAAACGAATTCACCCTTTCCTAATAGAAATAGGACATTTACTTTGTAAAAATTACACAGACGGGCCACATGGGGCGACGCGTCAGGCAGGGCAGCAGTAGGGATTATCAGGGAGCTACACAATTCACATGCAGCAGAAATTACACAGTTGCGTCTTCCCACATGCCGCATGTGTGGAGTTTTCTCAAAGTACAACTTTTGCTTGATTTTTGATGTCCATATGTGGTTCTTGACCCCCGAACGCAATCCTGACTTCATCCTTTGGGATTTTACTCAAAATTCAAAGCTCCAAATAGCTCGAATTAGCTCCATAACATCTAAATCACTCGAAATCACTCCTACAAGGCATAAAACACTCAATTAATGCACAACAATATCAATTAAAGCTCCAAGTAAAGTACAATGAATTAGAGTGCAATAAGTGACTGAAACATGTAACTATAGCCTACCATCACTGTATTGCAAGTATCTTGATGCCTATAGCCTCACTATTACTTCTTCAAGGGTAGACTTAATACTTATGGGGTACCAATTATGGTGTACTCATACTACGCTTCTACACATCTTTTTGTGTTGATCCTCAGGTGGGTCCTAGTAGAGCTTCTTGATTGAGCCTATGCGTCACATGGAGAATCAGGGTGAGCTGTACTCTATAGATTTATTTTGTAGTTCCCAAGTCCCTGTTATTTAATCATTCTTTGTCTATTTTACTATTTTAGACAGCTTTGTTCGTGTATTTAAACTTGTATTTATTCAGTAGTCGTTCATGTAATTATGCCACCTAGTCTTGGGGGTCGTACTGTATTGGACGCATTTAGGCCGTGTTATGACTGTATCAAATATGTTTACTATTTTAGAAATATTTCTGTCTTTATTTATAAAATGACTATGTTAATTAAAGGAATCTGGCTATATTTTTTATGGATTGTGAGTTGGCATGCTTAGTAAGTACAGCTAAGCGCCATCACGGCCTAAGGTGAAAGTTTGGGTCGGGGCATATCTTTGTTGAACAAAATAGATTTCTCATTTAGGATTTGAAATGGCAGTCTATCTATAGTTGGTTTTTTGTAATTTGTATCAAATGTCAATATTCTTCAACATACTTTTGTTGCTGAAATATATTTGCAGTCCAAGTATCTTTTAATTTCATCAATTTATGTTTTAGATTTAGTAGTTTTTATTATTTGCTCTATTTGGTCCCTTGTGCACACACTTAAATATATTTTTGATTGAACTTGAGCAATTATATATTTTAAAATTTATGCCATCATACTTGTCTAATAATCTATTGCTCTTTTTGTATTCCTTCTATAATATAATGTGTATTCTTCTTAATCCAAAGTGGTAGTGTCATTATATCTATTGGAAAAATACTTGGTGCACCTTCCGTTAAGAGTAAATGGTAAATTTGGTTGTTGTCTTCATATGGACCATGAAGCATGAAATTCTTTACAGCATTGTACCTTACCAAATCAAGCTTTTCATCAGGTATTTCTGCACTAACTATATTGTCAATGCGATCAGTAGATAAATATTTGTCTAACTGATGCAAGAACAATATTATGTGTGCATAAGGAAGTCTCCTTTGCTGGAATTTCAGTGTGTATAATACTGCGATAAAAATGTACAAACGAATTATATTATTGTATAAGTAATTATGTAAAAGTAATTAAAAATTACACAAAAATATTAATGTAACCTTTTTTTGTTACCTGCAATTGTTCTATCGAATACGTCTTCTCTCACAAATTATGCACCAGCTCATTCATTTTAATTTTGAATACTCTACATATTATATCAACATGATTCTCATCATTATGTTGTTGAAGCTTCTCCAATATGTAACTAATTTCTTGCCACTTAGGATTACGGGTAAATATGATAACAAAATATGGATAACCAGGCCATCGACAAATTGCCATTGCATCTTGATAGTTTCGAATACGATATCTTGGATTGTCGGTATGCAATGACAGTAGAATTATAGATTTTCCAACCATCGAAAGATCTTAACCACTTATGTTCATATCATCCGCCAACCCACAATATAGTTCTATTTTTATTGGTGAAAATTTCTGGTATTTATGTACTAACTATACTGTTAATATGATGAGTAGATATATATTTATCTGATTGATGCAAGAACAGTATAATGTGTGCATGAGAAAGTCCTCTTTACTGAAATTCAATTGTGTATAGTACTGCAATAAAAATGTACAAAAAAATAATATTATGTGTATAAGTTACTATGTAATTATAAAAAAATTATTAATGTAATGTTTTAGTATTTCTTGCAACAGTTCTACTGAATTTCATCTTCTCTCTCAAATCCCACATCAGCTCATTCAGTTTAATTTTGAAAATGTTGCATATTACATCAACGTAGTTATCATCATTATGTTATTGAAGCTTCTCTAGTATGTAAATAATTTCTGGCCGCTAAGGATTACACGTAAATATGATGAACAAATCTGGATAACTGGCCCATCAACAGATTTCCATTGCATCTTGATAATTTTAAATGCGATATCTTGGACTAGCAGTATGCATTGTCGATAGAATTAATGATTTTCCAACTATTGAAAGATCTAAATCGCCTATGTTCATAGCATCATCAGATTCACAATATAGTATTTTAGTATCTTTTGATTCTTTCATATCCACCTACATTGCTCTTCCTTAATGGACATATAACAACCAACTATAAATTATTGTAATAACCTTCCCGATAAGAGAATTATATGTCATTCATTTAGCATCTACTGTAAGTGGAAGCATTAAATGTAACGACCGATTATTTTAAGTATTAGAACCTTTATTTTCCTATTTGATATTTCCTGTAGGTTTATTTGATGATATGTGACTTTACGGGATGTGTGATTTGGTTTTCATGGAGTTCCGGAGTGAGTTTGAATACTTAGTTTCTATTTCGAAGCCTTATGTTGTAAGAGTTTACCAAGGTCTGACATTGAGTAAACTACTCCATATTGGTATTAAGGCTCCAACAGGTGTATATGATTATTTTGCACTTGGGCGTATGTTAAGATTTGGTTTTGAAGATTCCTAGAAGATTTTGGCCCTAGTTGGCAAAAGTTGAGAATTTGGAGAATTGAAAAGTTCATAAGTTTGACCGATAGTTAACTTTGAGGTTATTGGACTCCGGTTGATATTTCAGGACTAAACACAGGCTTGTGTGGTTGATTCGATCTTTTATACAAAGTTTGGTTGGGATCCAAAATGTCTAGGTATGAATCGGACGCTTGATTGGAAGTTTAGAAGCTTATGAACTTAAGAGAGTTCAACATGTGGTTTGGTCCATGATTATTAAATTAGTGATTTCGTATGTGCTTTGAGACCTTGGATAGGTCTGGTAGTACTTATGGACTTTTTGAAAATTTTGAGCAAGTTCCTAGGGACTCAAGTGAGTTTCGGACCACCTAGAGCATGTTTGAGATTGCTAATTTTTGCTGGTGTCGGGTGTGCATTGCGAATGTGGGGGTTGGATCGCATTGGTGAAGAAGGAATTGTGGCATGGAGGTTGGCCTTCGCGTATGCAAAGGAGGGATCACATTCGCAAATGGGAGGCTGGTCTGTGACTTTGGCGTTCGTGGATGGGAGTGTCGCATTTGCGTGGGGGCCCAAGTTTATGTCCTTTGCGTTTGTGTGGTCCCTATAACATTCGTGAAGAAGGGATGTTGGCGATGGAAGTTTGTGATTCTCGAACGCAAGGTTGAGGCCGCGTTTGCGAAGGGTAGTGCTGGCAGGGGAATTTTAAGTCTAGAATTTGAAATTTTTCCTATTTTCACTTTTTTGAGTTCTTGAGAATGAGATGGGGAGATTTTGAAGAGGGATTTCACTACTATCTTGGAGGTAATTAATTTATACTCGGGTTTGATCATATTAATTGATTCCCCATTGATTTCTACACTTAAAATATGGAATTTCAAAGGAACTTTTGGATTTTTGTCTACAAGATAAGAGAGTGTATTGATGTTTTGAGCATCGATTTGGGCTTGAATTTGAAAACTAAATACATATTTGGACTCGTGGGATTATGGATAAATGGGATTTACCACTAGACTCTGGTTTTGTAATGACTCGGTCGATCGTCTTGTGTATTTAAGTCCCGTTTGCCTATTTGATGCTTTTCATATATTTGGTTGTTGCTTTGTAACTTGCAGGTATGGTTGGTTTGGTTTCAAGAAGGCTAACAGGTAAAATAGAACACTTAGTTTTATTATGGATAGCTTAAGTTATAAGAGTTAGCCAAAGTTTTGCTTCTGAGTACACGACCTTGGATTAGTGGATTGATGCTTCCTAAAAGTTTGTATGGTGATTTTGGACTTAGGCGTATGTTCTTATATGGATATGGAGGTTCCTAGAAAGTTTTGGATCTATTTGCTGAAAGTTGTCCATTTGAAGGTTTGAAGAGTTCAAAGGTTTGACCGACAGTTTGCTTTGATATTATCGGACTCCGATTGGTGTTCTAGGAACTCAGATAGGTTTATTTAGTTGATTGAGACTTATATGAAACATTTGGTTTAAATTCAGAATGTCTAAGTGTGATTTCAACATGTTTGGAGAAGTAGGAAAATTTGAAAGTTAAGAGAAGGATTTTGATCTTTGATTCTTGATTTTGATGTTAGTTGTGGTGTTTTGAGTATTTAGATAAGTTTGGATGAGAAATTATGACTTATTGGTCTGGTTGGATGGGAGACTAAGGGGCTTAGGTGTGTTTTGGAATGATATCAGACCATTTGAAGATTGTTCAGCATTGTTAGTATTGCCGTATTGCACCTGCGAAGATGTGGTGTGCAAGTGAGAAATTGCACCTGCGATGGGCTGGTTTGCACCTGCAAAGGTAGGCCTGGAGCTAGAAGTTTGTAAAAGCACAACACTGGTCGAATTCGTGAAACCTAGCCATTCGTAAATGTGATCATTTCTTTGCATATGCGAAGCATGCCTGACCAGCCTATATGTGGCACTTGCCAGCCTGACATCGCTAACGCAAGGCTCGCATTGCGAACAGGTCTTCGCAATTGCGAGACCTGCAACATCACACCATCAACTTCTAGGCTTCAACAATTCCAATATCAACCAAAACTCATCTGAAACTCACCCGAGCCCCATAGGCTCGAATCCAAATATTCACACAAGTGTATTAACATCATACAAACTCACTCTCTAACTCAAATCATCAAAATAACGTCAAACATCAAGAATCGATCATCAAAACTCAAAATGTTCAACTTGAAACTCAACTTTTGTCAATTTTCACTTAACACGCCAAAATGCGCTCGGGTCACCCGTGACTCCAACCAAAAGTGCGTACAAGTCCAAAAATATCATATGAACCTACCGGAATCATCAAAATACCAATACAAGGTTATTTACCAAAAATATCAACCGTGATCAACTCTAGCCTCATTTTAAGTCAAAAATCACTTCTTTAAAATTTCACATAATAGCTTTCCGAGAAACGAAATGGACCACCCAAGCAAGTCATACATCATCAATTAAGACTATGATAGGTCTCATAATATAGAAAAATGAGCTAGTACTCAAAATGACCTAACGGGTCGTCACAATTAAAAAATCGTGTTTATATTCCAGTTTTGCTGTGTTTTTATTAACAGACTAGATTGATGATATCATGCTTAATTCCATGTTCTATTTATGCTTCATATTCTTATTGAGTTTTTAGTAAGTGTCGGAGTCGATCCCTCACCACTACTTCCTCAAAGCTAGACTTGATACTTACTGAGTACCGCGATTGTATACTCACACTAAACTTTTGCATATTTGGGCAGGTTTTGAGGTTGGTTTTAGTGGTATTCACCCAGCGAGTA
Organism: Nicotiana undulata; assembly: GCA_005239495.1. Classification (NCBI taxonomy): domain Eukaryota; kingdom Viridiplantae; phylum Streptophyta; class Magnoliopsida; order Solanales; family Solanaceae; genus Nicotiana; species Nicotiana undulata. The sequence continues at coordinate 38,910 of ML266395.1, read as the reverse complement.
GGAGTGCTATCTAGAGACTTCCCGGTGAGCTGCTTACTTGATCTGATCCACGGTAATGGAGTTCCCTTCCCTACTCTTTTATATTTGTCTATATTTTTTTCATTTCGAGACAGACGTTGTATTCAGTTGAGATTTCATATTCTTGTTAGATGTTTGTGACTATATTGTGACACTCGGTTTTGAGGAGAATATGTTAGACAACTGTGGTCGTGTTTAGGCCCTGTCTGAGATTCATGTACTCTTGATATTGAATTATGTCATATTTCGCTTTGCTATTTATATCATGAATTAGTTAATGGCTTATAATTGAATTTTGTTGATATGTTGGCTTACCTAGCGAACGGGTTAGGTGCCATTACGGCCTTTGGTGGGATTTTGGGTCATGACTAGTCAAAGCTCTATGTTCTAAGGGTCTCACAAGTGGTGAGCAGGCCTAGCAGAGTCTTGTGGATCGGTACAGAGACGCCAATATCTATCTGCAAGAGGCTATAGGGCTTTAGGAGACTTCCCTTCTTGGTTCTTTGTCGTGCTTTGATTATTGTATGAGCATGAATTCTCTCGTATACTCTCTCACAAATATTGAGAAAGTGTGCTTCACTGGTGGCAGATGATAGAGAGGCAGTACCTCTAGCGACAACCGTGAGGGGTAGGGCTCAGGTTAGGGACAAGGCTCTTACAAGTGGTCTCACAATGTCGTTTAGGTGCAGAGCACCCATCGGAGCTCAAGAGCGTACTAGAGCGGTATTAGTGGATCCATCTTAGGATTAGGTAGTGGATCAATCTGATGATTATCATGTTGAGGCCTATTTTCCACTCAGCGTGCAGAGGGTTTTGTTGTTGCACTGGCATTCTAGGAGCTCATGGCCAAGATGGTTAGTTTTATCAATGCTTTGATGCAGGCTGTAGTGGTTCTAGTGGCCCCAGTCATATATCAGGTTGTAGGGGGAGTTCAAACCTCTGCTACACATACTCTGGAGTAGCCTACTATTGCAGCAAGACCTGTGGTTATGCCTACTATGTGTTCTGTTGAGCATAAAAGGGCGGAGAATTTTCAGATGTTATTTTCTCCACACGTTGAGAGTGGTGCTTCAGAGGATGCCCAAGATTTTCTAGACATATATCATTATATGATTCACAACATGGACATGATAGAGTCCAACAGAGTGGAGTCCATTAAATATTAGTTTAGAGGAGCTATCAGGAAATAATGGCAAACTTATGAGCTAAGTAGACTAGTAGGTTCACCTCATCTGACTTGGGCTTAGTTCTCGCAGTTGTTCTTATAGAGGTCTACCCACACACCAGGAGGGATGAGTTGAGAGGACAGTTTGAGCATCTTCAATAGGATCACATGATTGTGACTGAGTATGACTCGAGATTCACAATGTTATATCGTCATACTGCTATCTTGATCCCCACCGAGCCTGAGAGGGTGAGGCGATTTACAGAAAGTGTGAAGTATGGCTTCAGGATATCCATAGCTCGAGAGCTAGAGATCATGTCTACTTTCCACCAAGACGTGGAGATATCTTAGAGGATCGAGTGTATTCATAGTCATGGACGAGAGGCTATGGTGAGATACAGGAGGCCTCGTCGTTATTATAGCTTCAATGGCACCTTATTTGGATGTAGAGGTCAATTTGGTAGAGGCCATCATGGTATGATAGATCATTCTACACAACATGTAGCCCACGGAGCAGTGGCTTGGTCATCTTTTAGAGCTCTGGTTCCATGATTCAGTGCTCCTTGTGACCTTGATCCGTGCTCCATCTATTCAGGGTTCTTCCAGTGGGTATTCATGCCATCAGGGGCAGGTTTAGGTTCAACACCCTCCATCGGCTAGAGGTTGTTATGAGTGTGGAGAGCTTCGCTACATGAGAAGGCATTGTCCCAGGCTTGTTAAGGGCGCATCTCCACAACTTTCTCAGCCAGTGGTCTCCGCATTAGTTTCTCCATCCACTACCCAGTCAACTAGAGGAGGAGTACATGTAGCTAGAGGTCGCCTTAGAAGAGGGGGCCAGATTGGTGGTGGTTGGAGTACTAGTTGTCAGGCTTGTTTCTATGTTTTCCCGAGTAGACATGTGGCGATAGCCAAAAATACGGTGATCATAGCTATGGTTTCGGTCTATCATAGATATTATTACGTGTTATTTGATCTAAGGTCTATTTATTCATATGGGTCATCATATTTTGCTCCTTATTTGGATATGCCTCATGGTTCTCTTGATATTTTTTCATGTATCTACATCTGGTTCTATTATAGTGGATCATGTATATCAGTCTTATGTGGTTACTATTAGGAGTTATAAGACTAGGGTTGATCTTTTGTTTCTTAACATGGTCGACTTTGTGATTTTGGGTATGGATTGGCCATCTTTGTACCATTTTATTCATGATTGCCACGCTAAGACTGTGATGTTGACTATGAGGGGTTGCTAAGGTTGGAATGGAGGGGTTCTCTTTGTCAGACCCTTAGTAGGGTTATTTCATTTCTGAAGTCTCAACGGATGATTGAGAAGGTATGTTTGGTGTATTTGACCTTTGTTAGAGATGTTAGTGATGATAGCTTTACTGTTGATTCAGTCCCAGTAGTGAGGGAGTTTTAAGATGTATTCCTGAAGTCCTACCAGCATTGCCACCCGATGACGATATTGACTTTGGTATTGATTTGGTGTTGGGAGCTCAGCCCATATCCATTCCATTGTATCGAATGGATCTAGCTGAGTTGAAATAGCTTAAGGAGCAGTTGGAGGAGTTGTTGGATAAGGATTCATTAGGCCGAGTGTTTTGCCTTGGTGTGCACTAGTGCTAATTTCGAAGAAGAAGGATGGCTCTATGAGGATGTGTATTGATTATAGGTAGTTGAACAAGGTCACTATTAAGAAAAAATATCCATTGTCTCGCATTGATCATTGATTTGATCAGCTTCAGGGTGTTCTCAAAGATTAAATTGAATGGGTTATCACCAAATGATTAGGGCTTTGGAGATCCCTAAGACGACTTTCAGAACTCGTTATGGGCATTATGAGTGCTTGGTAACATCTTTTTGTTTGACTAATGCCCCAGCATCTATCATGCACTTGATGAACAGTGTGTTCCAGCTTATTTGGATTCTTTTTTTATTCTGTTCATTGATAATATCTTGGTATATTCATGTAGTGTTGAGGGCACGAACAACATTTGAAGATTGTGCTTCAGATTTTGAGGGAGAAGAAGTTGTATGTTAGGTTCTCTAAGTGTACATTTTATTTGGGCTATATGGCATTCTTGGGCCACGTGGTGTCTAGTGATGGGATCAAGGTTGACCCTAAGAAGATTGAGGCAGCTTAGAGTTGGTCCAGACCTTCTACCGCTACAGAGATTAGGATTTCATATGTTTAGTTGGCTACTATCGTCGCTTAGTAGAAGGGTTTTGTCTATTGCGGCTCTATTTAACATGTTGATTTAGAAGGGTGTTTCATTCAGATGGTCTGACAAGTGTGAGGAGAGCTTTGAGAAGCTCAATACTGCTTTGAATACAACTCCAGGTTTGGTATTGCCCGCAGGATCGGAGATGTACATTGTCTATTGTGATGCTTCGCGTGTTGGCCTTGGGTGTGTATTGATGTATGAGGGTAAGATGATTTCCTATGCATCACGCTAGTTGAAGCCCCATGAGAAGAACTATCTAGTCCATGATTTGGAGTTGGCGGCTATTAAGGCACTACTTTTATGGTGTCTCTTGTGAGGTTTACGCTGGTCATTAGAGTCTTCATCGTTTGTTCAAGCAAAAGGATTTGAATATGAGATATCACAGGTGGTTGGAGCTATTAAAGTATTATGATATCACTATCTTATAATATTCGTGGAAGGCAAATATGGTAGCGGATGCCTTGAGTAGGAAGGTGGAGATTATGGATAGTCATGTGATACTCATTAATAAGAGAACTTGTGCAATAACTCAAACAACTGGCAACAATAATATAACGAGATGTATTGCCATCAACACAACAAAACAAGAGTTATCAACTCATCACAGTAAATCATGTTCGACAAAAGAATTACCAGTCAATAACAGAGGCATAGAACAACATGATAAAAGAAACGTGAAATCATGTAAAGTGCATAACAAATCATAAATAATGCACTTGCTCAATCAGGAATGCCACCCTTATACTCCACTCTCATCAACAAGAATGGCACCCTTATACTCCGCATATCAACGACAAGAGTGCCACCCTTATACTCCAAATATCATCAACAAGAATTTCACCCTTATACTCCACATATCATCGATATGGATGCCAACCCTTTATACTTCACATATCATAGATATGAATCACAATAACAATATCCGCCCCACCATGTTCACATGTGCCATAAACATAACAATTCAAGATAACATTTTATCATCAAGAGACATATTATCATAAATCATCAATAAAGTGCAGGAGTGCACGAAGATAATAGAGTGTGGATGCACGCTCAATATATAAGACATGACTACTACTAAATAAATGAGCAATGATTCTACAAATACCTATCTTGGCTGATTAGGAATTAATAATCCTAAAACATGATTTCTAGCATTAAAGGATAAGATCGCGTAGGTATACAAAGAATTACACATGTATCATAAAGAGCACAAAATCAAATCAAGGCATAGTAGAAGCCTACAGCCTAATTCGATCATTTTGGATTATAACACATGCATATATGCTTGTCACCTCGTATCGCATCACATATATTACAATTAGACAAATACGGTCTAAGCCTAAGAGTTATGCCCTCACAAAAGACTAGGCAATATACTTACCTCAAATGGGGAAAATCAACCCTTCAAAACCACCTTTCCTTTAGAAACAACCTCCGACCAGCTTGAATCTAGCCAAAAACAACTCAATTAAAGCAATAGGAAATAACCCCAAACATAGATCTTTGATCTTTTATCAAGTTTCCAAAAGTCAACTCGGGCTCACATGGTCAAAACACGAGTTAGGGGGTAGATTCCGACTACCCATAACCCCACGAGTCTAAATATATGATTAGATTCTAAAATCGAGTCCAAATCGACTCTCAAATCCCTAATTTTTACTCTCTTAAGTTGTTGATAGAAATCACAAATTTTCCTTTAAAATCCATGTTTTAGGCTTACAAATCCATGGGGATTAAATATATAAATCCAAATCAAAGTGAAAATTGCTTACCTCCAATGCAGTAGTGAATTTACTCTCCAAAATCTCCACCTCTCGAAGTCTAGGGTATAAAATATAAGAGAATGGGTAAAATCCCGAAATTATGTCACTTATTGGTCTGCCCAGCGATATACTTCACGAACGTTGCCACTGCGTCGCTTTCGTGAAGCACAAGAATGAAAAACCTCAAATAACCCTTCGCGAAAGCGGCCTCCACCCCACGAACACGACGACCAAGCTTCACTGGCATACGCAAACATGAGCCTACTAACACAAACGCAATGTCCAAGCTCTGGCCAAACCCCCAGATGCCTCACCTCTTCGCGAATGCGACCCCCTTCTCGCTAACATGAAGTTCAATCAGACACAACGCAACACAAATGTTACATCCCTATCACAAATGCAAAACTCAAGCCTGCCCAACACCAAAAATTCCCTCTGCGATCGTGATCCATCCTCCGCGATCGCGAAGAAGAACGTCACACCTGTAAAATCTGCAACTTCCAACAATGCCCTGGGTGGTTCGCAACTCACCCGAGCCACCCGGGACCCTGTCCAATCACGCCAACAAATCCATAAATACTAACCTATCCAAATCCTCCAAACATATACGATAACATCACAACAATAAACCAAAGGCCAAAACACAAATTGAACTTCTCTTAAGTTCAACAACCTTCGAACTTCAAACCAAATGTTCGATTCAAGCCTAACCAATCCAAATTACAACCAAAATTGTTACACAATGAAAAAATGAATCTATTCAAACTTCAGGAACTAAAATCTAAATTCGATATCACTAAAGTCAACTCCTGGCCAAACTTAAAAACTCTCCAAACCTTCAAATTGCCAACTTTCGGCAAATAGCTCCAAAACACCCTAGGAACCTCCAAATTCTAATCCAAACATAATTCTAAGTCCAAAATCACCATAAAAACCTATTGGAACCATCAAAACATGAATTCCGAGGTCGTTTACACAAAATTCAAACCTTGGTCAACTCTTATAACTTAAGCTTCCAACAAATGAACTAAGTATTCTAATTAACTCCAAAACCTTCCCGAAACCAAACCAACCATCCCCGAGTCACAAAGCAACAACTAAGAATACAAGAAGCATCAAATGGGAAAATGGATCTCAAATACACAAAAACAACTATCGTGTTGTTACACTTTGCCTCCTAGTCTTTCGGGAGTTCATCCGGCATTTCATGTTTTTATACTTGAAAGTATCATAAAGACAAGTCGTATGCTTTGGACTTAATAACAGTGCAATTAGATGAGAATCCAGCGTATGAAGATGAGCAGGTGGCCATTTTTGATAGACAATCTCGGAAGCTCAAGTCTAAGGAGATCGTGTCGGTAAAGGTGCTCTAGAGAGTGTATACGTGTGAAATGGGACCTATGGGTCGCCGGTTTCCTATAAATAAATTGAGTGAAAGGTGTGATCACAAGGATCGAGACAGGTTTCGGGGGCATGATGCCCGCCCTCAATTATATCGAGGCCATGACCCCGAGATCGGTCCAAATCCTAAAAGACTTCAGAGAGCATTATCGAGCGACCGAAACAGAAGGCAGTGATATCCGTGGTCTGCTGAGTGTCGCGCCATGGATCTAGGCACGTACCAGTGGAAATTCGGCGATAAGTTAAATGGGGGATTATTACCTTTTATGGAATTGTATCAAGAGTATGACTCCCCTAATATATAAAGGGGGTATGATTGTTCATTAAACACATTGTAACACACGCATACAAAGGCAATATACTGTTGTTTTCTTTGATATTCAGAATTTTTATTCTTGTTCGTCAGTCTCTAGTTATTGTGAGTCTGAATCGACGGCGGATATATCATTAAGGCTAGAATCATCATCCTCAAGTGGTTTGATAATTTACTACATCTTTATGTGTTTAATCTAACGTAATTTATCGTTGTATCAAATTAATCCACATATACTTAAAACCACTTACAAATTTTATTGTTATCCATTTTTTAGGGTATACAGTTTGGCACCCACCGTGGAGATAAGGATAATAGTGGCAATTTGGTACAAATAAATCACTTTATTTTACACTTGTTCTTTTCAATGTCTTTAATATCAGGTCAAAGGTCAAAATGTCAAACTCCCAATCTTCCCCTCTAAACGTTGATTCTGAGTCTGGCCACCACGGCAAAAATAATAATATAGCGCCACCAGCAACGAGGTTCACCTTATTGACCCCAACGCTAACTTGCCTACCGACCTGAAGGTCAGCGTTCGCAGGAAAGTCAGGTCGGTAGCCGGGGATACGCACGGTAGTAAGGGCGATGAGATCAACTTGCGGGTTATCTTCGAAATGCTAGAGGCTCTACAGGAAGCGATAGCCCAGCTGCAGAACCAAAGTCACGCCCCCAGTAGAGTTGAGAATGAACCATCCCGAGAAGACACTCGTACAAATGAGCCAAACACGAAGAGGCCGAGTAAAGCCAAGCCCGGTACCAACCCCGAGATCATAAAGATGCTCGAGGAACTAACAAAATAGGTGGAATCGGGAGAAAATAAAATCGAAGCAAATGCAAAAAGGTAGAAAGTTAAAACTCCAGGGTTAACCAAATCCCAGAAGCACCACCAATATTAAAGGGCCTCGAATCCCAAAAGTTTGTTCAAAGACCTTTCCTTTCAAGCGCAGCTCCAAAGCCGATCCCAAAGAAACTTTCCTAAGTACAACGGGACAATTGACATGTCACGACCCAAACTGGAGGATCATGACTGGTACCCGGGCCATACCTGCCGAGCACCAACGTACATTCTATCTAATCCTCTTATTATCTTTAAGGGCCGACGATATCAATATAACTGGTATATATGGATTATGAACGCCAAACAATGAAAGATAATAGAATGAACATGCATAACATGGGATAACAAGACTTCCAAGAAAATACATATAAGTTAGGAGCTACCACGCTTCCATGAAAGACTATACAACAAAAATCATCTGACAAGGCATACCAAACTATACATAAGCCGACACCTGTCTATGAGCCTCTAAAGGAGCATAAGTAATGCAACATAGTCAGAAGAGAGCCCCGACATACCCATAATATCTATAACAAAAATGCATACCAAGACCACGGCAAGTCCGAAGAAGGGATCTCGCCTATAACCGCTAAACTAGAAAGCCTACTATGGTGGGGGAACTGCATCTACCTGTCTATCAGGACCTGCAGCACGACATGCAGCGTCCATAAATAAAAAGGACGTCAGTACGAATAATGTACTGAGTTTGTAAGGCTGGTCAATATAAATATGAACAATAATGTAAAGAGAGGTAGAGAAGATACAACATGTAACATCTGAGTGCTTCTAAGAGACAGTAACATGAAATGCATGATACATATATATACATAATGTTTTAAAACATCCGCATCTACGGGCATCATCATCATCATAGAATATTCGCCTCTGTGGGCATCATCATTATCATATCATACCCGGCCTCAAAGAGGACTCGGTAAACCCAACTGATCAGTGGTTGCACAATAGGTTCCATATTCGGCCGACTATAGCGCGGCTCAGTAGAGTAAAATAGATACATATATATAATACATGCAGGACTCATTAGAATCATGTTCTGAACATTTCGGAGTGACATAAGGTCGATATTCTCCGTACACATCATTAGGGCTAACTCTTCATCGAGAATCTTATAAAACTCAGGAAGTACCAACAACATTGATAGCATAAGAATAATAGAAGCAACCTCAACATCAATTGTTCCATAAGAAGGGAAACAATGTGAGTACTGCTAGCTTCTAAGAGTAGAGTATCTTTGGAAGATCGTTCATTGCATTACGTACAATCGGAGTCGTGCAAAAGAAGGAAAGGGATAGCCTTACATACCTTGTATAAACTGCCCCAATCTCAATCTATGCAATTGTCATGACTCCTTAGTCTACAATAAGAGAAACGACACTATCGTTATCATTTAAGCGTCATAACTATTGTGTATCGACCACAACCTATTTTACGATGAAACGGACAGAACCTCCCCTATATATATGACTTCACAAAAGTCAAAACAATCACCAAACAGCCCAAACAACACCAATAATAATCAAATTGAGCCTCTCAAAACAGTCCACACACAACCTAATAACTTCATACATAAGACGACCACCGTAGTGGTGTCAAACGACCCGGAAATGTTACGACGAATGACCATCCCACAACCCTAAATATATATGGTGTTTCTACACACCCTTCCTCCTCCAAAACTCCATAATACAGTAGTAAAACACGCAGCCCAACATCAACACAAAACAGTCCGCAAAACAGTCCGCTACAAGTGAATAACTCGAACTCACGGCTTTCGATCACCGTCTCGTGAGTTCTTACAAGTATAAAACGAATTACCATGAATTTACAGAATAAAAATGTATTAAATAGAGCAGTAAACTCACCTTACTTGTTGGATTACTCAGCCCTTATCTTGGTTATTCAAACTCTAGGGTTTACCCCCAATTTGAACTTGAAAGAGAGGGAAAATCAATTAGGGTTTGTGGATAATTTTTGGGAGGAAGTTTGCAGGGGTTTAGGTCTGGTTATTTGTGAAATATAATGAGAGATATATAGCAGGAGATAAGCCTTTTAATGGTCTCTTTGGCAGACCCTAAATTGCCTCTTTTTGGGCTATCATTTAACCAAGTAGGTGACCCACCTACTTGTCACCTAGCAGCTTGTGCAGTGTCGCGAAAAAGTCTATATCTCTCTACTCCGATGTCGTATTGATAAACGGTTTAGTGAGTTGGAAACTATACTCATAGATATTTAATTTGGTGGGTATATCACCCTGTAATTCCCAGTATATTAGGAGAAAAGCTTAATAACATTTGACCTAAAGTTTAAGTAAAACTATGAACCTAAGTTGCGACAACTCTTGTCGACTTTTGTTTCATAACTTGTTTGACTTCAAGACTATGATACGGATATTATATGATTCAAATACCTTAAAACACGAACTCTTGAGAGTATCAAGCACCCCTAGGTTAACCCAAAAATACGAGTCCTTGATTCCTTTAACTTCTAATACGTGTTAATCACTTTTATACACTCTTGTATCATTTAAGATCAATAAGATTAACTTCTTATCATCTCAAAGATAATCTCTTCTCATGTTTATGTCGATTAACTTATGGCATGAGCCAACATACGTGAATATGGGTTGTAACACCCTTCCCTCTTTAGGAGCATTCGTCCTCGAATGTAAGTGTTTAGGGGGAGCCTAACTCATCGTGGATTCCAACGGAAATTTCCGGCCCAATGCAAAGTTTGTTGGCTTCACCGCAGTTGAAGCAAAATCTTGTAGAATACCCGGCGATAACTTGGGCTGACGTCCATAACTGGTACTAGTCAAAAATCAAGGTCGAAGATGATCAGCTTAGGGACCTTTCTAGATCCGTTCATCCCATAAGAACTAGTGACCGATCCAAAAGAGACATTGATCATGAACCAAGATCAATAGAGACTGCTATCAACCATACAATGGATATCGAAGAGGCAATGGATCCGGGCGCGACCCTGTGAGGAGTGAGAGAAGGAGTGACCGAGGTCATAATAATCGTGGGCTCATGAGCAAGAAAAATTTTGACAAAGACATCGAGCCTAAGGAAGCACCAAGGTCATCGGAGTACAACTTCAATGTCGATGTTGCTGCCATCGTATCTGCCATCGGACGCATTAAAGACACCAAGTGGCCTCGACCTTTACAATTTGATCCTTCCCAAAGGTACCCCAACCTAATATGTAAATATCACGGCACTAACGGCCACAGAACTGAAGACTGCCAACAACTGAGAGAGGAAGTATCCTGGTTATTCAACAACGAACACCTCCGAGAGTTCCTGAGTGATCGAGCAAAAAATCATTTCAGGAATATGGACTCCAATAAGCAGATCGAGCAGGAGAACCTCAGCACGTCATTAACATGATCATCGGTGGAGTCAATGTCCCCCAGGGGCCGATTTTAAATCGCACCAAAGTGTCCATCACAAGGGAAAAATAGACTCAAGATTACGTGCCAGAGGGAACCATATCCTTCAATGAAGAGGACGCTGAAGGCATCGTGCAACCACAAAATGATGCACTAGTAATATCTGTACTCATAAATAAATCTCGAGCTAAGCGTGTGTTAATTGATCCAGGTAGCTCGACCAATATTATCAGATCGAGGGTCGTAGAGCAGCTAGGTCTACAAGACCAAATTGTTCCTGCAGTCCGTGTTCTAAATAGATTCAACATGGCATGTGAGACCAATAAAGGAGAGATAACCCTACTAGTGAACACCGCCAGAACCGTTTAGGAAACAAAGTTTTATGTGATCGAAAGAGATATGAGATACAATACTCTATTCGGGAGGCCATGGATTCACAACATGAGGGTAGTGCCCTAGACATTACTCCAGGTGTTGAAATTCCCAACACCAGGAGGGGTTAAAATTATTTACGGAGAACAACCAGCCACAAAGGAGATGTTTATGGTTGATGAGTTGGTACCTATATCCGCACTTTTGACATCTAGGAACCCGAGTTTGATTGCCAGGTACGGAACCAAATAGCAATCACTGATGCCGGCCGTGAGCGAGCCAGAGAAGCATGGGACAGGTGAGGATGACGATTACGAAGTTCCCAGGTCTTTCATAGTCCCCGACGATTCCGATGCCACCAAATCAACGCTCGAGGAACTGGAGCAAGTCATATTGTTTGAGCACCTGCCCGATCGTAAGGTATACTTGAGCACCGGGTTAAGTCCCGAGCTCAAGATAAAACTCATTGAATTCCTTATAGCTAACATAGATTGTTTCACTTGGTCCCACCTTGACGTGACAGGTATCCTGCCGGAAATCACTACTCACAAGCTGAGCCTGGATCCGAAGTTCATCCGGTCAAGCAAAAAAGGAGGCCTCTGTACAAAATCAACTTTGCATTCATCAAAGACGAGGTATCTAAACTTCTTAAAATAGGATCTATTTGGGAAGTTAAATTCCCAATTGGTTAGCAAACGTAGTAGTAGTCCCTAAAAAGAGGAATAAGTTAAGAATGTGTGTAGACTACAAAGAGTTGAACATGGCATGGACCAAGGACTCTTTTCCTTTTTCCAACATCGATCGCATGATCAATGCGACGGCCGGCCACGAGATCCTCAACTTTCACAATGCCTATTCAGGGTACAACAAAATTCGCATCGATCTGGGCGACAAGGAAAAAACATCCTTCATCACTAAATACGGCACCTACTATTATAACGTAATTTCGTCCGGACTAAAAAATGCTGGTATCACTTACCAACGCCTAGTAAATCGAATGTTCGAAGAGAAAATAGGAAAATCAATGGAGGTTTATCTGAGAAGAGGACCATTTGAAGCATTTACCAGAAACCTTCAATATACTGAAAAAATACAATATGAAGCCAAACCCGAAGAAATGCGCATTTGGAGTCGGGTCCGAAAAATTCCTCGGATTTATGGTGTCCAACCGGAGAATCGATATCAATCCCGATAAGATCAAGGCCAGAGGACATTACCGTGGTTGATAATGTCAACACCGTTCAAAGGTTAACTGGGCGCATAGCCGCCTTGGGTCTATTCATCTCAAGGTCCTCCGACAACAATCGTCGGTTCTTCTTGTTATTGAAGAAGAACAATAACTTCTCATGGACCTCGGAGTGACAACAAGACTTGGAAGAACTTAAGAGGTACATTTAGATCCCGTCATTGCTTCATACCTCGAAGGCAGACGAGCATCTGTACTTGTACTTAGCGGTATCCGAGATAGCGTTAAGTGGAGTGTTGGCCCAGGAAGAGGAAGGTATGCAATTTCCTATCTATTATGTTAGCAAGACTTTAGGCGAGGCTGAAACTAGGTATCCTCACCTGAAATAATTGGCGCTCGCTTTGCTAAGCACCTCTAGGAAGTTAAAATCGTATTTCCAATGCCACCCCATATGTGTCGTGACTACTTACCCATTGAGGAACACAATGCATAAACCTGAGCTCTCGGGACGATTGGCCAAATGGTTCGTGGAAATCAGCGGGTACAATATTGAATATCAACCCCTAACCGCCATCAAATCTCAAATTTTGGCGGACTTCATGGCTGACTTTACGTCGGCCCTAATACCCGAGGTTGAAATGGAATTATTGTTAAACTTGGGGACTTCCTCGGGAATCTGGAACCTCTTTACAGATGGTGCCTCAAACACAAAGGGGACCGACTCGGCATTATGTTGAAGCCACGACGGGCAATGTAGTTAGGAAATCCATTAGAGCTGTAAAATTGACTAACAACGAGGTCGAGTATGAGGCCATAATTACAGGAATCGTACTGGATAAAAGCCTGGGGGCGAGGTGATCGAAGCTAAGTGTGATTCCCCCCTTGTGGTGAACCAAGTCAATGGGAAGTTCGAAGTTGAGAGGGGCGAATGCAAAGATACATGGATAAATTATGGGGATGCTACATCGGTTCAAGGAGTGGACTCTGCAACATGTACCTAGAGATCAAAATAGCGAAGTCGGTGGTCTTGCTAACTTGGGATCGACGGTTGATGATGATGAATTCAACTCCACAACTCATTAAATCATTAGTGGAAGAAGGCCACACTGAGATAAACTCGACAAGCTTAACCTGGGACTGGAGAAACAAATATATAGTTAACTAAAAATCGGGAAGTTGCCGTTGAATCCTAAAGAATCGAGGGCTCTGCGCACAAAGATGGCCAGGTTCAGCCTGTCCGAAGACAACACCAAATTCAAGAGAATGTTCGATGGCCCACTGGCCATATATCTGAGACCGGGGATACCGAATATGTTTTGAGGGAAATTCACGAAAGCACCTGCGGGAACCATTCGGGTGCAAAATCATTGGTTCATAAGGTAATCAGAGCCAGATACTACTGGATCGGCACGGAAAATAACGAAAAGAAGTTCGTACGAAAATGCGACGGATGTTCATAGGCACGCACCGATGATTTATCAGCCTGGGGAGCTACTACATTCGGTCTTGTCACCCTGGACATTCATGAAATGGGGGATGGACATCGTCAGTCCCCTGCCATGGGCACCCGATAAGGATCAATTTATATTATTTGTGACTGACTATTTTTTTAAGTGGGTGGAAGCCCAGACATTTGAGAAAGTCGAGGAGAAAGAAGTTATTGATTTCATTTGGGACCACATAATATGCCGGTTTGGAATGTCGACCGATATCGTGTGCGACAATGGGAAGTCGTTCATCGGTAGTAAGGTTAGAAAAAATTTTGAGGACCATAAGATCAAAAACATCCTATCAACACCCTATCACCCAAGTGAGAACGTGGAAGAAGTCTACAAACAAAACTACACTCCACAATCTTAAGAGGAGGTTGACCGACGCCAAAGGAAAATGGAAGGAAATTTTGCCTGAAGTCCTGTGGGCGCATCATACAACCACAAAATCTAGTACCGGGGCCACCCCGTTCTTGTTGGTCTACGATGTCGAAGCGCTAATGCATGTCGAAGTAGGAGAACCGAGTCTCAGGTTCCGATATGCGATTGAAGAGTCAAATGATGAGGCCATGAACACAATCCTGTAATTGTTGGACGCAGGCACGAAGTCACCCTTGTCCAACTGGCCACCCAAAAATAACGGATCGAAAGGTATTATAATCGGAGAGCCAACCTCCGACACTTTAATATCGGGGACTTGGTGTTAAGAAAAGTGACACTAAACACACGGAACTCGAACGAAGGTAAGTTGGAACCGAATTTGGAAGGTCCATATCGAATTATCGAGATAATCGGCAAAGGATCATACAAACTCAAACCAGGGAACGGTGAGCGACTACTGAACAACTGGAATGTGAACCACTAAAAATGGTACTACTGCTAAGGTACGACCCCATTCATTCTTTTCGTTACATATATTATGAATTGAACTAACACTTGCAGGGCGTCAAATAATGCAGTTATTTGTCCTGAAAGCATATGTTGCACTCTTTTTTCCTTGAACCGGTTTTGTCCTAAATGGGTTTTCCGACAAGGTTTTTAACGAGGCAACAGTAGATCATGCTAACTTAGAATTGAAGACCGGCTATGAACCGGAGTCAAGGGTCACATCAACAGTATCTAAACCCTCTCTATGATCGGCCTAAAATACTGGGCGGCCATCACCCTCGGATAATAATTTTAGCAAGGAAGGAAACTTTGAGCTCGAACAGTCTGGGCTCGATGGATAGGATCTCTTGTAAGGTCTAAAAGGTGAAATGAACCGTGCCCATATGGACCACTAAAACCATAACACAAATCTTGTACACATTTACAATCTTGTATGTTGTGCACAGAAATGAAAGAAAGTTTCTACCTTGCAGATACGTATTTTGTCACCTAAAAACTGCTACATTTTGTTCCTTAAGGACATCGAACTCAAGGGCCACCTCTATCCAGCTCCAATAGATCACCCCCATTTGGGGACTGTCACCCAAGGCAAACTCAGACGGCTCGGGTTTTCAAAGCCCGGGGCAAAAAACCTATTAGGTAGTTCCCGAACTTTAAAACCTACAGCCACCCCCACTCGGGGACTATCGTCTTGGGAAAGCCCGGACGGCTCGGTTATCAAAGCCTGGGGTAATGATCCTATTGGTCAATACCTGAACTTAAAAGGCTACGACCATTTTAGAAATAGCTCAGAGATGTCCGAAACTCGTAACCAAAACATAAGGCCTTCAAAGATTCCAAACTGGTTCAAAGGCTACCCTCGACAAAATTATAATCTAAGAACTTCTAAAGAACTTCGGGGAAATATTACAGTCATACCAAGCCCCCACGAGTTTTAAGCAAAATTACAACGAGAACAAGCCTTGTTCGAACCTCCGAACAAGACCTTATTACATGTGCTAAGGCATTTGAAATCGTAAAGAGAAAACCAAAAGGAACAAACTTTAAAATTGCCAAAGGGAAAAAAGCAAAGCCTTGTATATATATAAATATCTTTATAAACGCAAAAAGGCCTCAACAAAATATACAAAAATACAAAAACAAAGAAAAATCTACAAGGCACCTAAGCCTGATCTTCGCTGGAGCCCGCCTCGTCACATGGGTCATCGGGGTCGTTTTTTCCCTCGGATTCGCCGGAACCCTCAGAGCCTTACTCCTCCTAGGGATCTGCCAACTTCTTGGCCTCGGCCTCTTAGCATTTTTTATCTCAGCCAATAGGTCGAAACCCCGGGCATGAACTTCCTCGAGAGCCTCTCTTCGGGACTGCCACTTTACGTATTCAACAGTGACTTTCAGGCGCTCCTGGGCTGCCTCGGCGTTAGCTCTATAGTACCACCATCTCTTCAGCATAGACACTGGTTATTTCCGCAATTGACTTGGCTATTTTAAGCTCTTTTACAGGGGTATCCCGTTTAGTAACGGTCGAGCCCAGTTAAGACTGGAGGTCTGCGACTTTTTGGGATCGGGCCTCATCTTTCTCCCTCTCCGCTCGAATTTGGACCTCCGCTGAGGCCAGCTACTACCGAGTAGTCTTCTTTCTGAAGCCAATCGGTCCATTTTTCCATTCCACTCTTTGGCCATGGCCTTGACCTCATCCATCTCGGCTCGAAGCTGGTCGATCAGATCAAGCTTCTACTAGACCTGCGGGTTTTGACCGATAGATGCCATGCATAACTCATCATCACCAACTTCAAAGATCTACACATGTTCCACCACTTCAACATGTTCTTTCTAAGCCGCGTCCAACTCAGCCCGTAGATTCTTGACTTCTCCTTCACACTGCTCGCTGAGAAGCTTATATATGTCCCTCTTCTCAGCAAGCTCTTTATCCTTGGCCTCGAGTTGGCTAAGCTAATCCCGGTACCGGAGAAAGGTTTCATGGTGGAGCACCGAGGCCTAAAAAATGTGAAGAAGTAAAGGCATTACAGACATCAAAAACTGAATTCGAAGATAAAAGAGTGTGATAACACCTTACCCCGTTCAGCGCCTGTTCTGCTTTGTTGAACAAGCATAGCACATCCACCTCATTCATTTTGGCCTGGTCTTCTTCAATTACTAGGCACCGGAGTTAGCCAGCTACCTCGATAGGTACGGAAAGAACCCGGACATCCTCAGAGACACTGATAACAACTGATCACTTCCAGCCAAGATCTGTGCTCGGAGTGGGGACGGTTGATCAACCTCGGGCTCGAGTACGGCCCACCGACCTCCAAGGATGGACTTTTCCTAGACACCTCTAAGTCACCCAACCGGAGAAGTCTTCTAGAGCAGTTGAGTCTCCACCATCAAAGAATCATCGGATGGGATCGTCTGCTCCATGAACCCCTTCATTGGATCGCTCCTTCGTCGCTCCTGCTTCACTAAACATGGACTCTATGAACGAGAGAAATCTCGAAATTTTTATAACACCGGGCAAGGCAGAGCCTGCCTCTCTAGAGATCTCGACCTCACCTCTGTACCAGCCTCATGAACTTGAGGGGGATTAGCCTCCGTTGTTTTCCCCTCGGCTACCACCTGTTCCACGGGTACGGATGGCTCGCCGAAAACAAAAAGTTCATCCTCCTTGGGCTCATCCCTGAGTTGAGAAAAGGAGTTTGGGACTCGATCGAGGACTGCACCACAATGAATACCGATGAGAAAAAGAAAGACAAGACATAAAGTTGACATTTAAAAGGAAGATATACTTACGTGCTATGTTCCACTTCTCGAGGAATGGCCTCCACTCTGCAGGGATCAAGTCTGCAGTCGTCACCTAAACAAAGCGTCCCTGCCAGCCCCAATTCTGGTCCTTGTCGATACTTGAAAATGGGGCTTTGCTGGCCTGGCTTAAAATCTTTATCCCCCCCCCCCCCTCTCGGAAGATTTGGGGACTGTACAAGTGGAGAAGATGATCGATGGTGAACGTACATGAGTTGATTTTGTTCACAAAGCATCAAAGGAGGATCACGATCCTCTACATTGATGGGTGGATTTGGCAGAGGCATACGTCGTACCTCCTGCAGAAGTCCAAGATGATCGGGTCTTTCGGTCCCAATGTAAAGGGATAAGTGTAAAAACTTAGATATACCTCAACATGGGTAGTAATGGCGTCGTCGGGCCTGGGGATCACTACAATCATATTCGCCCAGTCGCAGTCCTTCCGAACCACAAGAAGAACGACCTCAGTAATAGAGCAGATGTACCATGACACTGTCTCGCGGCAGCCTTGAACTGAAGAGGGCTTTTTGACCTTGAAATTGTCATTGACCACACACCCCCCGGCAGACTCGAGTGTTGGTTCATCAGTGCCCATGCATAGATCAGACCTCTTGAGGACAACCACGTCTGGGGCCGTCTCCTTGACCTCAGTGGTCGGCTGCAAATAAGAAGGAACATCTTTCTAGGGAACGGTCTTGGAAGTCTTTACCATTTTATCTGGATAAAAAGGTTTGAAAGTGTGAAGGGAAATGAGGAGACTAAGGGTGAGAACTTGCTGAGAAAATCAAGCATACTCGCTTAAGTTGGGGGGGGGGGGTAAAAGAGAGGCTGCAATTTAAAGAACGAGGGTAGGAATATTGAAGAATGAAGGAAGGAAATGATATCTTGAAGGATCGAATGTAGAAGCTTGGTCATAAGTAAAAAATGAACGAAGGAAGGAGTATTTACAGGGGCTTCGCACCGTTTTACATCCAGGAACGGCCTGCCAACAACTGACACGCATTGTTGGCCATTATCAACTAACAGGACATTTTGGATTGTTTGTCATTTTGTGTCGCAACGTGTTGAAGAAGATATCAAAGAATTCATATCGTTACTCGTCGTTTCCGTAAAACTTACTCTTTGAGAAATGAGGGGACTATCTGTATACGTGTGAAATCGGACCTATGGGTCGGCCCAACTACATATAAGGTAAATTGAGTAAAACATGTGATGCAAGGAGCCAGAATTGAGGTAAGGGACTCATCGAGACAGGTTCAAGGGGCACGACGCACGCTCTCAATTATTTCGGGGCCATGACCCCGAGATCGGTCCAGATCCCAAAATACTTCAATGAGCATTATCGGGCGACCGAAACAGAAGGCCATGATATCCGTGAACAGCCCGGTATCGCGACGTGGATCTCGCCACGTACCGATGGAAATACGATGACTAGTTAAACGGAGGATTTTTACCATTTATGGAATTATACCTAGAGTAGGACTCTCCTACTATATAAAGAGGGGTCTGATTATTCATTAAACACATTATAACACATGCATACCAAGGAAATATACTATTATTTTCTTTGTTATTAAAAGTTCTTATTCAAGTTCGTTAGTGTTTAATTACTGTGAGTCAGGATCAAGGACGAATATATCATTAAGGTTGGAACCATCACCATCAAGTTGTTTGATAATTTACTACATCTTTATCTATTTAATATAACAAAATTTATCGTCTGTATCGCATTAACCCGCGTATCCTTAAAATCACTTACAAATTTAATTGTTATCCATTTTTTAGGGCAAAAAGAGAGGCCATTCACTACTTGGAAGACTGGGTTAGATATGCAGAGTAGATATCCATATCATTCTAGAAGTTCGGGTACATTGCTAAACTCGTTTAATGACAAACGTTTGCTTAAGCGGTAGAGAATGTAACTGCCCGATCGGTCATTTTGTGTATTTGAACTCGTCCACCGAATTGATTTTTCTATGCGTATATTAGATGTTTTGTGACTTGCGGGGATGGTTAGTTTGATTTCATGAGGTTTGAGGGTGAATTAGAACACTTGGTTTCATTTTGAAAGCCTTAAGTTAAAAGAGTTGACCAAGATTTAATTATTATGTAAACGACCTCGAATTGGTTCTTAGATAGTTCTAATAGGTTTGAATGGTAATTTTGGCCTTAGATGGATATTTGGATTTTATTTTGGATGTTTCTAGAAGATTTTGAGCTTATCTGCTTAAAGTTGTCAATTTGAAGAATTGAAGAGTTCTTAAGTTTGATCGATAGTTAGCTTTGATGTTATCATAATCAAATGTTATTCTGGAATTGGAACATGTTTATGTTTTTGTATGGAGCTTGTGTGCTAAGATTGATTGTGATCCAAATTGGTTAGGCTTGAATCGGATTCTTGGTTGAAAGTTTAGAAGTTCTTGAACTTAAGAGTAGTGCAACTGCGGTATGATCCTTTATTCATAGATGTGATAATCTCGTATTTATTTGGAAACTTTGGATAGGTCCAGGTAGTATTTATGGACTTGTTGGTATGATTGGACGGGGTCCCGGGTAGCTCGGGCGAATTTCAGACCACCCATAGCATGTTTGGAGTTGGTTGATGTGCTAGTGTTTGGTGTTCATTGCATTTGCAGGGGAAATCTCGTATTCGCAATGAAGGAGTTGGGATGGAGGTCATTTTTTCTTCGCGTTCGCGCTTGGTGAGTCGCATTCATGAAGGCTGGTAGTAGTGATACTTCGTGATCGCGTTGGGTGGATCACATTCGCAAAAAGGGAGTTGGGAGTTGGGATCTTAGCCTTGCGTTTGCGAAGGCATGGTCACATTTGTGGAGAAGGCTGGCAGCTAAGGCATCGCATTCGCGGGTGTTATATCGCATTCACGTAGGTTGGTCTGGCAGTGCATCGCGATCACGAGGGTTCTGGCAGAAGCATTTTTGTGTTTCGCGAACGTGAGGCATGGACCACGTTCGCAAAGAGTACCCCTCCGCATACTATTTTAAGTTATTATTTCGAGATTTTAGCCCATTCTTTTATATTTTGAACTATAGACTTGGAAAGGGGCGATTTTGCTCATAGATTTTCATACAAGACTAAAGAGTAAGTGATTTTTTAATTACTTTTGGTATTATTTATGAATCTACATGGATTATTAACACCTAAAACATAGAATTTTGGGATGAAATTTGAGATTTTTCCTACAAGCTAAGAGAGTAAAAATTGAGGTTTTGAGCAATGATTTAGACTTAAATTGGGAAAACAAAAACACATATTTGGACTCATGGGTGATGGGTAAACGGGATCTATCCCTAGACTCGGGTTTTGACCATCTAGGCATGGGTTGACTTTGTTGACTTTTTGGGAATTGTTTAAAGATTGAAGCGTTACTATTTGGATTTTATTCCTGTGATGTTGTTTAACAATTAAGTGTTATTTGGGAACATTCGAGCCGGTTGAAGGTGATTTCTTAAGGAAAGACGGTTTTGGAAGGTTGAATTAGGCTTGTTAAGGTAAGTATCATGCCTAATCTTGTTGTGAGGGAATAACCCTTAAAATTAGACCTTAATTATTTTCCTAATTAAAATGTTTGAGAAGCGACATATATGCGAGGTGACAATCGTATATGTGGGTGCTACATATGATTCATGACTAGATTAGACTTTAGGCTTCTATTATGCCATGTTTGGATTGTGCACTTTTTATTATTCGTGTTTAATCTTTTGTATGACTATGTGAGTTTGTCCTTTCATGCTAGTGATCATGTTTAGGATTATTGTCTCTTAATTGGACAAGATGGGCTATTGGTGAAATTGTTGTTATAACTGATATAGTCATAGTCATGCTTCACATCTTAAGCACACATCCGCACTTCATATATTATGTCCTTGTGCAGCTTATTGATTAATTGTGAGCAAATGTATCTTTCATGATGCAAAAATATTTTGGATCGTTATGATTATGGAACATATGGGCATATTGAGCGGATTGATTTGGAATTGGTACAAGGTCTCTACATGCGGTTGTTTTGGTATTTTAATTGTTGTGGCACGAGGTCTTTATCGTGCAGTTATAATAATATTATTATTGTTATTTTCACGAGTACCATACCGTGCAGCATGTGAACTCGGATTCATCCCCCTTGGGTCGCTCTCTCATGTTTCTCTCTTGATGGTGTACATACTATAAAGACCCGTAAAATTTCTTAACTGA
This sequence comes from Nicotiana undulata, assembly GCA_005239495.1. Classification (NCBI taxonomy): domain Eukaryota; kingdom Viridiplantae; phylum Streptophyta; class Magnoliopsida; order Solanales; family Solanaceae; genus Nicotiana; species Nicotiana undulata. The sequence goes on along the minus strand of ML266395.1, from coordinate 16,825 downwards.
GAACGATGCTCGGATAGATCTCCCCTGTTGATATAACTGTAGAAATTCTTAAACTAGGCCTTTTTGGAAGAAAAAGTACCCCAGGACTTAGAGGATACAATTTTTCAAGTTTGTGCGGATCTGCGGTCCACTATGCGATCGCATATCACGTCTGCGGACCGCATAGTTGGACAGTTTGTTGTCAATTTGTCGCGCCCCCTTTGTTTTACCCCCAAGCACTCCTTTCGGGGCCGGTTAAAAGGGTTCATGACATTGGTTGGGACAACTCGTTCCTTTCGGGAAAGGGGTTTGAATGTTTGGAAGAGTCGCCACCTAACGATTTAAAGGTGAGTTAGGGCACCTATTGGGGTTCATTTACAACAAAGTTTGGATAACCAGAGACAGGGTAAGGGCTTGAAATTATCCTAAGGGGAAGGTGTTAGGCACCCCTCAGGATCCACAAGTGTGGTTCCCGGCCAAATAGCATTTGTGAATTTTGAACAACTAGCAAGTAAACAAATATTGTCCAAATAGTAGGGGATTTCAGTCTGAGCACACATATGTTTAAAAACAGTTGATAGAGAGGCAGATTTGAAAAAGGGTTAGAGTCTAAGCATGTATGTTGAGTACAAGTATCCTAGGTTTGTTTGTAATATGGATCACATCAATGCAATACCCGGTATGACACTCCTCAAAAGGGGGCTACACGTGGTATTAGCGCACCGGTCATCATATCCATATCTACCCTTTTCCAACCCCGGGAAGGTAACTAAAGCGAGTGTCGGTCACGACCTCTATTGCATGTTGTTACCCGTCCCTTCCTATTAGTCCCGGAGGAATTTAGGACTTCTATCCTAATAAAGGGGGGGTTCTAGGCAGACCCTCAGGTTTTAAATGTAAAATACTAAGGCGACATATAGAAAATAAATAGGACTGCAGATAGGGGTAACACATAAACAGGAAAGGCTCAAGTACCTCCACAGATAATACAAGTAATCATCATGACTCAAACACAATAAAGGTCTTGGTTTAAATTCAGATCTTAAAACATGGTATCTAAGTGATAACAATAGAGAAACATATATATTGCATAACTCAGAGAGGAAGTCCTAATCAGTTTGCCTACTAATTTTAAGCATGCTGATAATTAGACAATAATCACAAGAGTACAGCTCTAGTTTAATTCTTATTTAAGGTTGATTACCTAAGGCTTGCCTAGGCGTAAGATCATATGCGACAGTTATCAGAATTATTAACAATTTTAGGTTGTTACACCTAAGAGCATGCAGTTCTAAATGTTGTAGAATATACAGAAGCTATTACCAGCTATTAGAGAAGGGAGACTGTTTCATACTCTTCTATGCATCTGTGTTTAAACTGGGTGTAATTAAGCGAGTGTGATCCTAGGACATGATATCTAATGCAGGATGATGCACGTATAGAAGCACTAAAGCAGGATCTCTAAATGCATACAAGATCATGGCATTATGCACAGTTTCATAATAGGCATAAGTGACAGTTTTTAATGTTGTTTATCCTAGAACAGGATTTCTAAGTGCGGAGCATAGTTGTAGCATGATGGTTGCATGAATAACAGCTTATATTAACACATTTATCCCAGGACAGGATTTCTAAATGAGTTTCAGAATAGGCAGAATCATATGGTGACAGTTTAGTTAATGTTATTATTTGCCTTAGAGACAGGATTTCTAAGTGATGATGGGATGCTGAAAAACAGTGCATATGAATCCTAGGAACATGGAATCTAATGCATGGCATGCTTTGTGTATGTTATTCCTAAACATGAATTCTATTGCGCATATAGGAAAGTAAACCTAGGAGCATGGTTTCTACCCTTGACTATACTATAGCATACATATTACCCTCCCCTTTTTCACTATCCAACCCCAGAGTTGTTTACAGATAAGTATTACAAACCATTGTGCATGAATTACATAATTTGAAATAAAAAATAAGAAGTTATCTATATGGAGCCTTCAATATAGTCCCAATCTACATATCCTCAATGACAAGTGGTGTTCATAGCCTTTCTCATAATCCGGGTGTGTTAGAGTTCCCTAAGGACCTCAAGGGATCCCGGGCAGTGCTCACACCCAGATTTCATAGCCACGGTAGAGTAAGTGCAGTGTAGAAGGGCCAGCCTTAGTGTGTCAAAGTTCAGAGGGAGCTCAGGGGTCCCAAAGCAGTGCTCACACAAAGGAGACAGAACTTAAGGGGTCTAAGACTAGAGTAGGAGTGCTTGATATAGTTTTGAAAAAAGGTTGGGTAAGAAAACAGTTTTGAAAAAGAGACTTGATTGAAATGATTTTATGACTAAAAGTTTTACCACTGAAACAGTTTGAAAGAACAGAAACACCAATCTCAGGACCAAAACAAGTTCAGCATCGCACAAAGAACCAAGAACAGTCAATCGACCACAAGCAGGGATAATGGGATTTGAGGGACAGGTGTGGAGCATGTGAGGGAAAGCATGTAGTAGGCAAAGGAATGCATAGGTACACAATCAGAAGTTCCTAAGGGGTTCAGGGAATTGGGATACAGCATAGTAATAGTATCAAACAGCTTAAGGTAATACCAGTAGGGGCATGCCTTAACCAAAGCTAGTGTACAGACATAGGCATAGAGAGATTCACATAGAAACAGATTTCAAGACATGCTGAAAGTAAAGCATAACTTAACATGCTAGATGAAGTAGAGATCTTAATTACATGTTGAACAACAAAATAGTAAATAGAAGCATATTAGAAACACAATGAATTGAAACATCAATAGAAACATGTTGGTTTGAGAACTGGAATTTGAATTAGAACATACAGGTGAAGGAGACAGTAACACAAAGTAGGAGATAGGAGAGCACAATAGTTAGCCTAGGCTTCCAGCCGACTAACTTAGAACAATAACAAGTAGCACAGAAGAGAGAGCTGAGAGTAGAAAGTTTTAGTTGTGAGAGAGAGTTATCGAACCTGTCAGTTCGTGTTTGTTAATGAGAGAGTAGAGAGTATATATAGTTTGAAAACAGGTAGCAAATACGGTAAAGTCTGTAGTTAAGCAGTAAATAAAGGAATCAGAATTAATCAGCAGGAATCAAAGTCAGTACTCCCTTCAATTAAGGGGTCAATTTCAAACGGTAATATACATGTGACAAACAAGGAAAGATACCACATGGCTGGCATATAACACATAAGGAAATATTTCAAACTAATACAAGTATAGGGCAGGTAATTAGGCTAGGTACATAACATACTAATTAAGGAATGTCATAAGAATCAGTTTGACAGCATAATCAACTACGAAAAATAAGGCAAGGAATGATGGAAATCAGCAAGAAACCCTCGAGTGAGGTTCAAATCACAGGTAATTAGCACCAATTAGGGAAAGTATCATGTATGACTGGAATAATTTCAGCATATAGAACAAGTAATTAGTCTAGGTTCAGAAAATCTAATTAAGGAAAGGTCTTTAAGCATCGATTAACAGTAGAACCAATCAAATAAGGCAAGTGAACAACTCATGGGTCAAAATCAGTGATATATTACCATAGGAGATCAGTGAAGGACACTAATCCCAAGGAATCAGGGATTCGAATAAGGATAACATCAGATAAAGGAAATTAACACGAATTAAATAGATAATGGTCAAGAAATTCGAAACCCTAATAATCACAGTAGAGTAAAATCATACGAAATTAGGGATTCATATGAATTACAGAGTAAACATTGATGTAAGCGGGAAAAGCAAGAAAATCATAGACATAGATGAACACCGTAGGGTAAAGTTTCAGAGAATCATAAAGCTCATGAGACGCAAACACAAATGCAAACATATTATCAGAGACAAAATCAAGAACTCAAGGTTTAGGCCTAAAGATTAGGATTCTAACACAACAACTCAGATAAAGAGAGAGACTTAAATAAATTGCTAAAACACAGTAGAAATCCTAGGATAACACTGAAAAATCATAGGAAAACCGTTTTAAAAAGGGGTTATGAAACCCTAGTTTGAAGATGACGAATCGTTTTAGGGAAAACGGAACATCTTTAAGGAAAACATCAAAATAGCCTGTAATATGCCAAGATCTATTACGGATCTAAAGAAACCAAGCGATAGTAGTTAGGGTTTCATGGAGACAACCCAAAGAGAAGAAAAATCGGCTAAAGAACCACTGGTTCTAGGCAAAAATGAAGAGATCTTACTCGGACGGTCGTAGATGGCTGGACAACGGCATGAAAGGCCATAGTGGGAGTTGAACCGCTCCAGATTCACTTGAAGACCTCAAGGTAGTGTCAAGCCGGCATAGGAGGAGAGACATGGTCTAGGAGTGGAGAGAGTTCATGGTTTCCGGCGAGGGAGGTGGCCGGAGAAAATAGACAGAGTTCATCGGAGGGGGAAGGTTCTAGAGAGAACTAGAGAGATAGAGATAGGGAGATAGAGAGACGGTGAGAGAGAATGAAACGGGGGAAATGAATGAGGGGGGGTAGTCATTAGGGATTAAATTAGGTAACTAAGGATCTGGGTCGTTGATTTGAAATAATCAACGGCTCAGATTGAATGGGGGATCGGGTCAGGTAGGCTTTAAAGACTAGGCCTGATGTGTTGGGCTGATTAATTGGGTTGGGGTCCGGGTAGATTAGGCTAAAATTGGAATTAAAAGTGACCATTTGTTAAATACCCATTTAAAATAGATAAATAATTACTAAAAATGGTTAATAATTATAAAATAGGAAATTGATGCTTTAGTAGATGAAATTAAAGTAATTAATTAGTATTTAAAATACAAATGACTAATTATTTGGTAAAAATGGCATAAAATATGTAATCAGGCTATAATTGCAAAATTATTGCAATTATAGCCAAATAATATCAATTCGGCTAATTTGTGAAATAATTAAATCTTAATAGGATCAAAAATGATATATTAAACCAAGGAATATTTTGAAACTATTTGTAATGCAATTTATGATTAATTATTAGATATAAAAGTACTGGATAAATTAAAAATAAATTAATAAAATGTGAGAAAATTATAGAAAAATGCCAATTATTATAAAAACTGGTTTTGAAGGTATATATGCAAGTTTAAAAGTAATTTGAGGAAAAATTGGGTATCAACACCATTCTGAGGACAGCTATGCGGCCCATAATGCGATCGCATTTCATGAATGCGGGTCGCTTCATGAGTCGTTCTCAGTGTTGACTCTGGTTGGTGAATCTATTACGGCCGCGAGAGTCTATAGGAATTGTGTTGTCACGGTGTGTGGTCGGGATACCACGGCCGATCTTATTGAGCTTGGAATGGTTGATTTTGATGTAATAATGGGAATGGATTGGCTCTATTCGTGCTTTGCAAAACTCGAATGCTGAACCAGAATTATGAGGCTTGAGTTTCCTAATGAACCAGTTATTGAGTGGGAGGGGAATAATATCGTGCCAAGAGGTAGGTTTATTTCTTACCTTGAGGCCTCAAAGATGATCAGAAAAGGGTACATCTACAATTTGGTCCGGGTTGCGGACACCACTTTAGAGGCGCCTGCTCCCGAGTCTGTGCCTGTTGTGAACGAATTTCTTGATGTTTTTTCGGATGAGCTTCCTGGGATTCCACCAGATAGAGAGATCGATTTCGGGATTGATGTATTTCCAGATACGCAGCCAATATCTATTCCACCCTACAGGATGGCACCAGCAGAATTGAGAGAGATAAAGGAGCAGTTGAAAGACCTTCTAGAAAAGGGTTTCATTCGGCCAAGTGTGTCGCCTTGGGGCGCACCGGTTATTTTTGTCATAAATAAAGATGGATCTCTGCGAATGTGTATTGACTATCAGCAGCTCAACAAAGTCACCATAAAAAACAAATACCCGTTGCCTCGGATAGATGATTTGTTCGACCAATTGCAAGGTGCTAGGTTCTTCTCAAAGATTGATTTACGGTCCGGGTATCACCAACTAAAGATCAGGGAACAGGATATTCCTAAGACCTCCTGTAGGACTCGTTATGGGAACTTTGAATTCTTAGTAATGTCTTTTGGGCTAACCAACGCCCCAGCATTTTTCGTGGACCTTATGAATTGGGTCTTCAAGTCGTTTCTCGACTGTTTCGTGATAGTTTTCATCGACGATATCCTTGTTTATTCGCGAATTCAGGAAGATCATGCTAATCACCTCAGGGCAGTTCTACAGACTCTTCATCAGCACCAGTTGTATGCAAAGTTCTCAAAATGCGAGTTTTGGCTAGAATCAGTTACCTTTTTGGGTCATCTTGTCTCCAGGGGAGGGATTCGGGTTGATCCCCAAAAGATCGCAGCTGTGAAGGATTGGCCTAGACCAACGACCCCGACAGAGATTCGTAGTTTCTTGGGTTTAGTTGGATATTATCGGAGGTTCGTCGAAGGATTCTCTACTCTCGCCTCCCCATTGACTAAGCTAACGCAGGAAGCGATCAAGTTCTAGTGGTCTGATGATTGTGAAAGGAGTTTCCAGGAATTGAAATCGAGATTGACTTCGGCGCCAGTGTTGACCTTGCTAGAGGGTACAGAGGGTTTTGTGGTGTATTGTGATGCTTCAAGGGTTGGTCTGGGGTGTGTGTTGATGCAATGTGGTAAGGTCATAGCATATGCTTCAAGGCAACTCAAGAATCACGAAAAGAATTATCCGACGCATGATTTGGAGCTTGCAGCGGTTGTTTTTGCATTGAAAATCTAGCAGCATTATATTTTTGGGGTCCATGTGGACGTGTTCACAAACCACAAGAGTCTTCAGTATCTATTCACACAGAAGGAATTAAACTTGAGGCAGAGGAGATGGTTGGAATTTCTCAAAGGTTATGATATGAATATCTTGTACCATCCAGGGAAGGCGAATGTGGTGGCAGACGCTCTTAGTCGGAAATCCATGGGTAGTTTGGCTCACTTAGAAGAAGGTCAGAGGCCTTTGGCTCGAGAGGTTTACCAGTTGGCCAGTCTGGGGGTTTGTCTTTCGGCCTCAGACAAAGGGAGTGTTGTGGTGCATAATGGAGCAGAATCTTCGCTTGTGGCGGAAGTCAAGGAAAAGGAATTCAATGATCTAGCATTGGCGCGGTTAAGAGAGGAAATTCTAAGTCACAGGACCACAGCTTTTTCACTCGGCAATGGTGACAGTGTCTTGCGGTGTCAAGGGAGATTATGTGTTCCGGATGTGGAGGATCTTCGGGAGAGGATAATGGCAGAGGCTCACAATTCTAGATATTCCATACACCTAGGTTCTACGAAAATATATCACGATCTCAAGGAGGTTTATTGATGGAATGGTATGAAGAGGGGTGTGGCGGACTTTGTGGCTAGGTGTCTGAACTGTCACCAAGTGAAGGTCGAGCATCAGAGGCCCGGTGGGTTGGCGCAGCGTATAGAAATCCCAGTGTGGAAGTGGGAGATGATCAATATGGATTTTGTGGTGGGGTTACCCCGAACTCCGCGTAAGTTTGACTCAATTTGGGTAATAGTGGATCGCCTCACGAAGTCAGCACATTTCTTGCCAGTCAAGTCCACCGACACTGTAGAACAATATGCTCAATTGTATATCAAAGAAATAGTCAGGCTCCATGGCACTCCAGTTTCTATTATCTCGGATCGAGGGGCCCAGTTCACAGCTAACGTTTGGAATAAATTTCAGCAAGGTTTGGGTACGCAAGTAAATCTCAGCACAGCCTTCCACCCGCAGACCGACGGACAAGCAGAGCGAACTATTCAGACGCTTGAGGACATGTTGCGAGCTTGTGTGCTTGATTTTAAGGGTAGCTGGGATGATCATTTTCCACTCATAGAATTTTCTTACAACAGCAGTTTCCATGACAGTATTCAGATGGCCCCATTTGAGGCTTTGTACGGTAGAAGGTGTAGGTCTCCGGTTGGGTGGTTCAAGGTTGGAGAGGCTGAACTGTTAGGACCAGATCTTGTGAATTAAGCTATGGAGAAGGTTAGAATCATAAAGGAGCGGTTGAAAACTGCTCAGAGCCGTCAAAAATCCTATTCGGACGTTCGTCGCAGGGATTTGGAGTTCCAAGTAGATCAATTGGTATTCTTGAAAGTATCTCCCATGAAGGGGGTCATGCGGTTTGGAAAGAAAGGAAAATTGAGCCCAAGGTTTGTCGGGCCGTATAGGGTCACTCAGCGGATAGGGCTGGTGGCATATAGGCTGAATTTTCCCCCTGAGATGTCATTGGTGCACCCGGTGTTTCATGTGTCCATGTTAAAGAAGGTGATTGGGGACCGGTCTGTCATCGTGCCGGTTGAGACCGTTGAAGTTAATGAAGAATTGTCATATGAAGAAGTTCTGCTTGCTATTCTTGATAGGCAAGTTCGTAAGTTGAGAAACAAGGAGATTTCTTCGGTTAAAGTGTTATGGCGGAATCAACAAGTCGAGGAATCCACATGGGAAGCGGAAAATGAAATGAAAGAGAAGTATCCTCATTTGTTTTAATGAGTCAGGTAGTTTTTTATGAAAATTGCCATCTCTAAGTAATTGCATTTTGTGTCATATTTTGTGTAGAGCCACCCCACTCCCCTAATCCCCCCCCCCCCTTCTCTTATTTTTTCTCAAATTCGTGCCATATTTGTTTGTATTGTGTTAGCTGAATTATGTGCAATTTGTTCAAGTAACTCAATTATGTGGACTTCGTTGAACATTTTTTTGGGGGCTCTCTAACAGGTGGATAGGCCTAATTACAAAGGAAACTCTGGAGAATTTGTTTTAAAAAAAAATCGGAGTTAATGAAAATTGGGGGTTAGCATATTGTATTATCAAACCCAAGTAATTCCCCAATCCTCATTCGAGGTCGAATGATTTTAAGTGGGGGAGGATGTAAAGACCCGTAAAATTACTTAACTAAGAACGATGCCCGGAATGATCCCCCATGTTGATATAACTGTAGAAATTCTTAAATCGGACCTTTATGGAAGAAAAAGTACCCCAGGACTTAGAGGATAGAATTTTTCAGGTTTGTGCGGATCTGCGGTCCACTATGCGATCGCATATCACGTCTGCGGACCGCATTGTGGTCACATAGTTGGACAGTTTGTTGTCCATTCTGAGGACAGCTATGCGGCCCATAATGCGTTCTTATTTCATGATGCGGGCCGCATATTTGCATCTGAGTTTTTGCGGAGGGGGCTATGCGGCGCACTATGCGATCGCATAACAGGTATGCGGACCGCATAGTTGTCGCATACCTGGGCATATTCCTTTTATTTTTGGCCCAGCTAAAGGCCAATAATGCGGAAGGTCTGCGGACCGCATAACCGGAATGCGATCGCATTTCGGACCGCAAACCTGCATCAGGGCTTCTAATTTTCTAATTTTAAAACCTGACCCCCAACCTAATATAACACCCATCCCCCTTATTTTTAACGACCTTCTGATAAAATAGAGAGAAGTGAGAGTGGGTTCTAGTGAGAGAGAGTCCCATCTTCACCAATTTGATCCTCCATCACTACTCAGACCTGGAATTTATCGAGTAGGCCACCATTTTCTTCACCCCAAGAGGTAAGCTTTTACCCCATTAACCTTAATTTTCAGATTCTTGTTAAAATGAAACATAGGTAGGTTAGTTCATGAAGGTGGGGGTTAAAGGACTTGCATGCATGTAATCAAATTACCCTAATCTAGTAAAGGAAAGTAGGTTAGTGTAATCTTTCACTAAAAAGGGTTATTTAATCTAAAGGAACACCTAGTGTTTGATAAAATGTTCAAGTGAGTTTAAGACATGCTCATAATTCCTAATTCTAAATTCAATTGTGCCAACTTGTGAATTAGATTGAAGGTGCTAGAAGGTCAGGTGAATTGTGATAGAAATTAAGGAAAATCCCAACTCGAGGTATGTATGGCTAACTCTAATCTTCGTAGGATAAACCCATTTGTGCTCACTTTCCTGGTATGATTCTCTTGTTTGATCCTCTACGGAATTTATGTGCCTTATGTGCCAAATTGAGAAAATTCTTTCTTCTATGCCATTCCATGTTACTACCATATCGTTGTGTTATTTGAGTGTATGAATTGTGATCATTATGTTCCCTCTTTACTATGTGTGTGATCCTCTTATGTGATGGGTGTGGTAGATGTGAAAGATTGGAATGACATGAAATATGAATCAAAGGATTGTAATGAGAATAAATATTAATCAAGAGATTGAATTGATATGAAACATGAATCAAAGGATTGTAATGATATGAAAGATGAGACAAAGAATGGAATGATGTGTGATGTGAATCAAAAGATGGAAATTGATAAAAGTGACCTAAAAGATCCATGAATCGATGGGGAATGTCCTAGGGTGAGATGGATTATCCGATCGGGCCGGGATCGGACTCTATGTCGTACACATGGAGACATGAAATTGTGATATGATGTTGATTTTAGCCTCACTGTTTCAGTTGAGATGGCCTAGCCAATCGGGCAGAGACCGGACTTCGTGTGAACATGCCACGGTGGAGATATGTGATGTGATAATTGTTCGGGCCTCGCCTAGGATGTCTTAGCCGGTCGGTCAAAGACCGGACTCCGTGTGACAACGACGTGGTGGTTCAGTAATAATAATAACAAGAAGAAATTAAAATAACATTAACCAAAAGATAGAAAAACGGAATAAGAAACATGGTGACTTTTGATTGTGTGGATTGTTATGAAGTCTCTATTTGCATTATTGGTTGTTTATTGCTTATCCTATTTAGAGTATAGCTTGTGCATACATACTAGTACTATTCAATGGTACTAACGTCCTTTTTGTCGGGGGCGCTACATCTTTTTAAATGGATGTAGGTGGTTCTGTAGCAGGCAGCGTCGATCGCCGATAGTGGTGCTTTCTCCTCCTCCCTTCCAGTAGTTTCGGTGAGCCCCACTTCCTTCTAGGGTCGTATGTTGATACATATATATTGCTTCCCCTTTGTTACATGTTCCGTTTTGAGGTATAGCCGGTGCCTTGTCGCCGGCACGTCTATGTATATTTCTCCAAACTCTTAGAGGCTCCGTAGACACTATGTGGGTTGTATATATATATTTTGGGTAGTGTTGGACTTACTCGTAACCGCAATTATGTACCTTGAACATTGTAACTTGTATGTATGTTTTGGAAGACCTAATGTTGATAACGGTAAAAGAGAAAAATGGTCTTAATGTTATGAAATTATGCTTTTGATTTGTCTCTTGCTAACTCATGTAATTAATGTATGCTATAAACACGGGGGGTGAAACGAGCCGGGTAAGAAAGGTTAAACAGGCTTGCTTGATCGGGTTCCCTCGGTTAGGCGCCGGTCATGTCCCTCAGTTTTGGGGCGTGACACATACGGATTATGATAAACTAACAGACATTGGTTGATTCTTATATAAAATCCGATGATTGTTACACCCCATGCTTTCGTACGTGAGAGTACGTCGTATGTCAATTGATGTAACTGAGATTTTCTCCCAATATACTTGGAATTATTGGATGATCTATAAACCAAATTGAATATCTATGAGTCTAGTTTCCAACTTATTAAACCGTTCATCGATACGACGTAGGAGTAGAGAGATATTTGGAGTTTCGCGAGACTGCGCAAACATCATAAGTGACAAGTAGGTGGACCATTAGAGCTTTTTGAGAAATACATTTAATGTTTTATATGAAGTCTTATTGGGACATATTATATACCAAATTAAAGGTCTTGGAATGTAGATTCCAACTCTCTTAACCATTCATTCATACGACATCCGGATAAAAAGATATAAGCGTTAGAAGATGGACCAATCCTAGGGTGCCAAGCTAGCACCTCTTTGACTTTTTCTAAGTTGATATATACAAGTCTTAGGTCGGATTTCTATTCATTTTTAAGCATAACAAGACCATAGAACACCCATAAACATATCCCTAAGCTCTCTTCTAGGGTTTCAAAGAAGCTTATCATCCCGGGCATTAAATCGAGAAGTGATAACATCAAAACGATCCCTACGACGTAAGTGTCATTATACCGACTCTCCTTTTTCTTTGTAGTTAGAGTTTTGGAAGATACTTCATAGTTAAGAAACTTCTAATATCTGTATTTAAGTTTTTAAATATCAAGGAAGGATGATAAATTTGTTCCCTAATAGTTAGAACTCACGGGACGGTGATCAGAAGTCGTGAGTTCGAGTTGTTTGGCTTGTAGCGGACTATTTTGTATTGCTGTTGGGCTGCGTATTTTAATACTATTTTTTGGAGTTTTGGAGGAGGAAGGGTGTGTATAAATACCATATATATGTAAGGTTGTGAGCTGGTCGTTCGTTGTAATATTTCTGGGTCGTTTGACACAACTACGGTGGTCGTCTTATGTATGATGTGATTAGGTTGTGTGTGGACTATTTTGGGAGGCTCAATATGATTATTATTGATGTTTTTGGGGATTTTTGGTGATTTTTTGACTTGTTTGAAGTCATATATATTGAGGAGGTGTTGTCCGTTTCATCGCAAAATAGGTTGTGGTCGATACATAATAGTTATGACGCTTAAACGATAACGATAGTGTCGTTTCTATTATTGTAGATTAAGGAGTTGTGACATTTGCGTAGCTTGAGGTTGGGGCAGTATATACAAGGTGTGTGAGGCTATCCATTTCCTTCTTTTGCACGACTCCGATTGTACATAATGTAATGAATGAGCTTCCAAAGATACTCTACTCTTAGAAGCTAGTAGTACTTACATTGTTTCCCTTCTTATGGAACAATTGATGTTGAGGTTTCTTCTATTATTCTTATGTTATAAATGTTGTTGATACTTCCTGATTCTTATAAGATTCTTGATGAAGATTTAATCCTAATAACGTGTACAGAGAATATCGACCTTACGTCACTCCGAAAGGTTCAGAATATGACTCCAATGAGTCCTACATACATTTTATATATATATATATATATATAAAATGTATGTAGGACTCATTGGAGTCATATTCTGAACCTTTCGGAGTGACGTAAGGTCGATATTCTCTGTACACGTTATTAGGATTAAATCTTCATCAAGAATCTTATAAGAATCAGGAAGTATCAACAACATTTATAACATAAGAATAATAGAAGAAACCTCAACATCAATTGTTCCATAAGAAGGGAAACAATGTAAGTACTACTAGCTTCTAAGAGTAGAGTATCTTTGGAANTATATATATATGTATCTATTTTACTCTACCGAGCCGCGCTATAGTCGGTCGGGTATGGCATCTATTGTGCAACCACTGATCAGTTGGGTTTACCGAGCTCCATGTGGCCGGGTACGTTTTACCGAGACTATTATGGTCGGGTGTGATATGATGATGATGATGCCCACAGAGGCGGATGTTTAAAGGTTTATGTATATATATGTATGTATCACACATTTCATGTCAGTAGCCCTCATAGGTACCCAGATGTTACAGGTTGTATATTCTCTATCCCCGTTTACATTATTGTTCTTACTTATACTTTCCTGCCTAACATACTCAGTACTTTATTCGTACTGATGTCCTTTTTATTTATGGATGTTGCATGTCGTGCTGCAGGTCCTGATAGACAGGTAGACACAGCTCCCCCACCACAGTAGGCTTTCTAGTTCAGCGGTTATAGGCGAGATCCCTTCTCCGGACTTGCCGTGGTCTTGGTATGCATTTTTGTTATAGATATTATGGGTATGTCGGGGCCTTGTTCCGGCTATGTTGCATTACTTATGATCCTTTAGAGGCTCATAGACAGGTGTCGGCTTATGTATAGTAATGCCTTGTCGGATGATTTTTGTTGTATGGTCCTTCATGGAAGCGTGGTAGCTCCTAACTTACATGTATTTTGTTGGCAGTCTTCTTATCCCATGTTATGCATGTTCATTCCATTATCTTTCATTGTTTGGTGTTCATAATCCATATCTACCACTTATATTGATCTCGTCGGCCCTTAAAGATAATAAGAAGGTTAGATAAAATGTACGTTGGTGTTCGGCAAGTATGGCCCGGGTGCTAGTCATGATCCTCCAGTTTGGGTCGTGACAAACTTGGTATCAGAGCAGGTCTGTCCTAGGGGTTGTCTATGAGCCGTGTCTAGTAGAGTCTTGTTTATGGGTGTGTTGTGCACCACACTTATAAGCAAGAGGCTACAAGGCATTTAGTATTGTTACTCTTTCTTATTGCTCTATATCGTGTGGTAGATCTCAGTCGTAAGAACTCAATTTCCTCAATTCTATCTTATTTATAACACGACGATGCATACATCTAGAAAGACGGTTGGTAAGGGATTGCATGTGGCTGTGAAAGAGTTGAGTCAGAGGAACTCGATTTATCATGATGCCTATGATGAGTAAATGTATGGTTTTCAGTAGTTCATGTGTGTACTAAGACGGGTAAGCCTCTTGATAAGGAGCCCTAAGTCAAAGAATATCTATCCACCCCTATGGTGAAAGGCAATGAGAGATTCAAAAGATAGATACAAGTTTCAACAAATAAAAGAAATAAGATGAAGAAGGGTACGAGGCGCCCAGTTAATGAACATTGTCTGTATTTATGATTCAAGCAGAGAAATACAAGCATTTTGAATTACCTTCAATTGTAACAGAGGTGTGTACAATTGGCCACACCCGCCTCAGTTATGCTCCATTGGAGCCAACCAATATAATTAAGAGAAGGACGAGATATCAGGATCTAGTTAGGGTTAAAGTAACCCAAAAATGTGGATGATTATTATCATTAGCTAACATTTCCAAAGGATAGTGCAGACGTGGTAATAGATCTCCTTGCGAGACATCCAGATGGTGAAATTTATAATAGAACAGTCAGATATGAATACTAGAATGTTGAGAATTTTAGAAGAGAGGCAGTGGAATCCTAGAAGAGATAAGTATTTACCTTAGTATGACTCCTGCCCCTAGTAAAAAAAAAGAGAGAGAATGTTAGGCGTCTTAAAGAACTGGTGAGATGAAGTAGGGGGAGCTAAAAGTTAAGGAACGTTATGTTGGAGTTTTTAGAATAAAGTGATAGACATAAATGTTAGCATGGAAATGAGAAGAGAGTTAAGAAATCATTATGAGTAAGATGTGATAAGTGAATGACAATGGTAGATCATAAAAAAATGACAGTATTACCGAATCTATGGTTAAGGAAAGAAAAAGACAAGAGGTAACAGGCCTCAAGGCAACAAAAGAGCATAGGTCATAAAGTCACATCCTTATTTAGATAAATAAGTTCGTGACTCTAACGTGATAACCAGAAGTAAAAGCTAGACCCCCCAGTAATAGAAATTAGTATGGGATAGTAAACAAACAAAAATCGAACATGAATTAGGGATCAAAGGAATTAGTAATAGTCGGCATCGTTTCAAAGATAGTGTTTCGGCAATAATAGAATGAACAATAGAAGAATAACCTTTAAAGGTCATTCACAAAGACGCTTTCCTAAAGCAATCACTATGAGCAGAGTTAAGCTTAAGGGACTAAATGTGCCAGTTACACCAGGTGTCACCCTTGTGCGTAAGAAATTCAATTATCCCTGGTGTAGAAGGGTTACCACAAGGCGAGTAATATATCAGTGAAGATGTGGAAAAAAAATCCAAATATGAAGAGGTAACTATCGAATGGTAAAGGGAGAATGCGGTAAAAAGGCGAAAGGAATGAGATTGCATTTATTCAGATCCTACAGATATAATATGACTCCAGAACATTATGAAAGCATGCGCCGGGGAGAATCAATAAGGGTTTCACACTCAATGATATTGATAAATAAGTGTGAATGAACGCTTGATACATAAGGATCCCGTACGAGAGGTAAGTTAAGACAAAGGACATGACCCAAGAGGCGTTACATAAAATACAGATATGAGAGTGGACCAACGGGCAGTCTGTAGTTGATTCAGGAAGAGCCTAGTTATGGCTAGATAGGAGGATATAGGCAAATCAGTAGATTATGCAAGATAAACGTAGTGAAACCCAGGATAGGAAATTCAGTCTCTTAAATACGAAATCATAATCCTCAAAAAATATTCAGACAGGAGGTTGGGTAGTAGAAGGTACAATGGAAGTGTTACGGAAATAAAAGAGAGTGCCACAATGGAGATAAGTGAAATTTCAATTCAGAAGAAACCCTACGAGCACAAGGGCATGAAGGTAAGTAACTTAGATAATGATAGGCGAGTAAGAACATCAGAAATACCTTGGGATATACAATGTAATAAGGTCTCAGCTTTACAAGAGTCAGAAGTTCTTTCCTAAGCACTAAAACGAAAGACTAGCTGAGGAAATAAGGAGACAAGCTTCAGCATAAGCATAGTGACCTAAAGAAGAAATGGTCTTGTAAAATCAGTCTCACTATAATGTTGTATGCACTCCACATGAAAGTGGCACCTATCGTGGTTAATGAACAGGAAGAAGAAGAAGAAAAAATAAAATTTGATAATTGAGATCATATGAGTTACAGGGAACTCCCATATTCGTGGGCGCTAAGATAAGCCAAGTATCCATGCAGCAAGTGGCAGAACGACCAGGAAAAGAAATTGCTTACATTTAAAGACAACTGAGTAGGCATGTAAGGAAATCTATAGTGCTAGCATGTTAAAAGGAAGGTTGTGAGTAGTATAAATAGATGTGCGTAGGTAGCAAGCTAAAGTATGGTAGAGCAGCAAGGTTTTAGCTAGACAGGAGTAAGGATAAGAAAATGTGAGTGAGAAGGTGACGAGAATAGGTGATTCCTCGAGATTAAACCCATCACAACAAGAGAGTTGATGGTATCTATGAAGTTATAAAAAGCTCAGTATTGCATGAGATAACTCAAAGGAGTTTAAACTAGGAGCATTTAGAAGAGATAGAATGCTACCCTGGTAGTAAAGTAAGGGTGTAATTGTG
>ML266394.1:1281-36616 GCA_005239495.1 Nicotiana undulata | reverse complement strand
CACGCCACGTTACGTATTTTACGTAAGAGAAGAGAGAAAAATAACACGTGGGGTTTCACAGTTGGGTTTAATTTAGGCTATGTTTTAAATAAAAATGACTAATTGTTAAATACCCATTAAAATCAAATACATAATTAATAAAAAATAGCTAATAATTATATAAAAATGAAATTAATGCTACATAGATGAAACTTAAGGTAATTAGCTAATATTAAAAATATAAAATGACTGATTATTAAATTAAAATAGCATAAATGTACAATTAGGCTATAATTACAAAATTTGTAATTAGAGCTAAATAATGCCAAATTGGCTCATTTACAAAAATAATTAAATCCCAATAGGATTAAAATACTGTATTGAGCTGGGAAATATTTGAAAATTATCTGTAATACAATTTATGCATAATTATTGAATAAATATACTGAATAAATTGGAAAAGAAATTTATAAAATATGTAAAATTATGGAAAAACTGCCAGTTATTATAAAAAGCGATTTTGAAGGCATATATGCAAATTTTACAATAATTTGAGGAAAAAATGGGTATCAACAACCTCGTAATCAGGTTGAAGGTTCCAAATGGTTTGGATGATGATTTAGGTGTATTATCGGATCAAGTTTTGGATGGACCAGGAGCGTTCCGACGTTTATTGTGAAAAGTTGGCATTTTTGAAGGTTTTAGAATTTTCTAAGATTGATTTGAAGTGGACTTTGGTGATATGTGGATGTTCGTTTGGGATTCTGAGCCTTGGAATAGGTTCGTATTGTGATTTGTGACTTGTATGTAAAATTTGGCGTCATTCTGGAATGTTTAAGTGTGATTCGGGCGCATTTGTCGAAGTTTGAAGGTTTGTAAGTTAAAAGAAGAATTTTGATGTGTGATCCATAGTTATGATGTTGTTTGGTGTAATTTGAGGCCTCAAGTAGGTTCGTGTTGTGTTTTGGGACTAGTCGGTGTGATTGGACGGGATTCCGGGAGCCTCGAGTGTTCGGAATGATTTCAGACTATTTCTCTATGTTTTGCAGCTGATGTTTTCTATTGTGTTTGGTATGCATCACGATCGCGAATGGTTAAGTAGACTGGTGAAGACTATGTTCTTCGTGATCGTGTAAAGGGCGTCGCGATCGCGGAGCTTGAGCACGTTGTTTTACGCATTTGCGTGAGGAATAGCAAACGTGATAGGTTATTAAGGCTTACTTGTTTTGAGAGAGTTGTCTATGGGATCGCAGAAGAGGAAATTTGTTGAGGATAAGATTGTCCTTCCCATTCGTGAAGATAGGCTCGCGTTCGAGAAGGCTTGGTCAGGCTATGCTTCACAATCGCGAGAAGGCCTTCACATTCGCGTAGATGGATTTCATGGGCAAGGATGGTTGGACTTCGCGATCGCGAGCAGTTTTCTGCGATCGCGAAAAAGGTTCATATGGGCACAATATATGTTGTCAAATCAGTGTTTGACCCATTTCACCTCATTCTTCGATTTGAGCCGTTTTGGGGCGATTTTGAGGGGGGTTTCATCGTCCATCACAAGTTAAGTGATCTCTACTCATTATGAGCTAAATACATGAATTATATATATATATATATATATATATATATATATATATATTAACATGAAAATTGATAGAAATTATGGGAGTTTTAAGAAAACCTATAAATGATAATTTTAGATTTTGACCACGAAATTGGACATGGAATTAGCTTAATTGTACTATTTGAGTTACTCTTGCATGTTTAACTGATTTAATTTACATTTAGCCTGAGACTAGACTCCCTTAGAGTATCAGACTTGCTATTTTAGATACTTGACGGGCTAGCTATGAAAATTGTACTTCCCTTTTTGAGTTTTTTTTCGCGTTGTGCATATTCATACGAAGGTTTTCTTGAAACTCACATGTATGTTCGTGAGTGGGGCCAAAGACTCGTTAAAGTTTCATATTTCAAGGGATCGCGTTGAACACCTCAACAATATTATTATGGGATCGGGAGGACCGCCTCAGTAGTACTCTTATTGGATCGAGTTATTTGCCTTGGCGGAGTAACCTATTCTTATGGATCAGATCGTTCCCCTAGGCAAAATCATATATCATATTTTTATGGGATCGGGTCGTTCGTCTTGGCAGGATTATGTATCACGCTGTTATGGGAGCGAGTCATTTGCCTCGGTAGGATGTTGTATCACTCTTATGGGATCAGGCTTCTCGCCTCGACAATCTATGAAATACTCTTATAGGATCTGGTCGTTCCCCCCGGTAGAATCGTGCGTAATATTTAATAAGAAGTCGGTGTACCCGTTTGTCATCATTACTTGAGATGTGACATTTTATCTAGCGTTGACCTTTATGTATTCCATTAGAGGTAGTATCTAGTTATCGAGTATTTGGTGTTTACTCTTCTGTTGAGGCTCGTATTATGCACATATATCTATTTCATTGTGTTTTACCTACTATGCCTCATAAGTCATACCTTCTTATTCTATTTATATATGATTTATTTTACCACTACTAAGCGTCGATGTTAATCCCTCGTTACTACTTTTTCGGGTTTAGACGAGATACGTACTAGGTACACGTTGATTTGCGTACTCAAGCTACACTTTTGTACTGATTGTGTATGCACCGAGACATGTACATTTGGTAGTCATCTTGGTGCATAGGCGCAGCTGCTGAGGAGACTTTGTGGTGAGCTGCATTCCATGCTGCGATCCGCAGTACACGGAGTCCCCATCTTATTCATTTATTTTATCATGTCTACTTAATATTTCAAATAGATGTTGTATTAGTATTAAAATTCCTAGTGGAAGCTCATGCACTTGTGACACCGAGTTTAGGGATTTAGATTCTGTTCTTGGTTTATATTTGACCACGTTCGAGCAAACAAATTAATAATATCAGTGCTTTTCTTATGAGAATGAGCGACTTCGGTTATTTATTTTATTCTCGAGTTGCATGTAGATTATCTATTAGCGTGTTGATTTCATGGTTGACTTGCCTAACGACAGCGTTGGGCGCTATCAAGGCCTATAGTGGAATTTTGAACGTGATATTCATTTTCATCATCTATCACAAGGTAAGAAATTCCTACCCAATGTGAGTTAAATACATTGATTATATATGGATTTGAACATGAAAATTGGTAGAAATTGGAAGAAACCCTAGGAATGGTATTTTTGGATTTTAACCACGAAATATGACATAGAATTATGAGTAAATAATATATATTGATTTCATGGTATTATTGATAGCATTTATCTTCGCAAATTTTCAGGATCAAGGCACGTGGGCCCGGGGGGTTGACTTTGTTGACTTTTCGTTAGAAGTTGGGAATTGTTTCTAATTGTTAAATTACGAGTCTTGCTGTATATTTTGATTGATTTGCACGTTCTTTGACTAGTTTCGGATTCATTTGTCATTGATTTGAGATGCTATAAAGGCGTTGGAACCGATTATTGAATTTCAGAGCGAGGTAAGTCTCTGAGGGGGAATTTACCCATGCAGGTGCTATATTTGTTATGTGCTACGTGTAATGGGAGCTAACGCACGTATGAGGTGACGAGTCTCCATGCGTATGCTAGAATTTCTGATTGTATCCAGGTAGACTTAAACTCACGCTATGCTTTGATTGTATTATTTGAGTCATTCTTGCATGTTTAAGTGCCTTAATTACATTTTGATTTGAGACTAGACTTGCGTAAAGTATAAGACTTGTTATTTTAGATACTTGACGAGTTATGTCACGACTCAAATCCCATTATAAGACGTAATGGCGCCTACCACTACCGTTAGACAATCCAACACTTTAAAACATGAAAACCGTTTGTTCATAACACATTTTAACACAATGGAAGAATAATTAAGAAATTTCTTTGTCTTTATATAAAATACTAACATCATTTTCATGATTAGACTATGGTCAATAATACAATACCGAATGTAGTGGCAGGAATACACCTAAGAGCAATAGTCTATATCCCCAAAAATCAGGTGTGACAAGTGCATGAGCATCTATCATAGTATACAATACAACTACAACAACTGTCTAAAATAGAAAATAGACAGAATACAATAAATGGGTAGATCAGGGGCTCTTTGTGCTGCAAATCATAATATAGAGAGAAACTCACCACAAAGTCTCTTCAGCCACTGCGTCTACGCGCCCAAATGACTACCAAAAGTACCTCTCTCAGTACATGCACAGTTAGTGCAGCAGTGTAGCATGAGTACGTTAATCAACGCGTACCTAGTAAGTATCTAGCCTAACCCCGAAGAAGCAATGACGAGGGGTCAACATCGACACGCACTAGTGGTCCAATAAATCAAGTATAATAAAAGTAGATAGGTACGAAGCATGGCAAGTAAAACAGTGATAGCAAATATATGTACATACATGATCCTCAATAGAAGTATAAATACGAAGTCCTCAGTAATCAGTTACTACCTCGAATGGAATTTATAATGGTCAACACAGGGTAAGTTGTCACATCTCAAGTCAGGATAACTTATAGGTACACTGACTCTTTATCAAATGCATGATTCTGCCGAGGCTAATGATCGATCCCATAAGAATGTTTCAAAGAACTGTCGAGGCGAACAACTTGATCCCATAAGAGTGTGTTACTTAGTCCTGCAGAGGGAACGACCCGATACCATAAGAATGTGTTACATAATCCTGCTGAGACTAACGAACCAATCCCATAAGAATATGTTCTCTACCGAGGAGAACGGACCTATCCCATAAGAGTGTATTACAATATCTTGCCAAGGCGAGCGACCCGATCCCGAAAGAGTGTATTACAATATCCTGTTGAGGCGAACGACCCGATCCCATAAGAGTGTATTACATCATACTGCTGAGGCGAATGACCCGATCCCATAAGAGCACTGTTGAGGCGTGCAACCCGGTCCCATTAGAATATGAAACTTTAATGAGTCCTTGACCCCACTCACAAATATAAGTTTGAGTTAAGAAATTCAAGAAAACTTTTCGATGAATACGCACAACGCGAGAGAAATCTGTAAGGGAAATACAATTTCCAAGGCTAATCAAGTAGCTCGTCAAGTATCCAAAATAACAAGTCCATTACTCTACGCGAGTCTAGTTTCAGGCTATAATGTGAATTAAAGCGTTTAAACGAGCAAGAATAAGTCAAAAAGTACAATTGAAGCATGACGTGAGTCTAAGTCGACCTGGACATAATCATGAATTCTAGCATACACACGGATACACGTGACCTCATACGCGCTTAGCTCCCAAAACACGTAGCACATAATATTAAAATACCTATGGGGTAAATTTCACCTCACAAGGTTAGACACGAGACTTACCTCCAAAATTCGATAACCGGCTTCAACGCCTCTCTAATACCTTAAACTGATGCCAAACAATCTGAAACTACCCAAAGAACATGCAAACCAATCAAAACATACTCAAGAACCTATAATTTACCATTTAGAAACAATTCTAAACCCTGCATGAAAAGTCATCAGAAAACAACCCCGGGCTCGTGCGCCCGAATTCCAAAAGTTGTTGAAAATAAATATTACCCATAACTTATATGGTCAATATCCATAAAATCATCAAATATCCTCCATGAATTGACCCTCAAGTCAAGGATTTGCCATTTCTCAACTTTGGGGCTCAGGACCCCAAGTTATACAATCAAATACGGATAAAAAAAATAACCAACAGAATTAATCATGGTAAAACATCAAAATAAAGGTTAGATATTTACCCCCTTATTGAGACGAGAAAAAAACCGCAAAAATCACCTCAAACGAAGCTCTAGAACTCAAGATACGCTCAAAATACTAAAATACTCGGTCTGCCAATTTAATAACATTGCCGGGGTGATTTTTGTTCTTCACTTGTTCGCGAAGAGCAATTTTTCGTATTGACCGGTCAACCCAGAATTCCTTCTTGCATTCATGGGACCTCTCTCGTGTTCGCACCATATACCAATAATCTTTTTCGATACGGAGATGGGCATAACTCGCTCATACGAACTCAGAATTTCGACGATTCTTGTTGCTATAGTTCCGTAATTTCTATATGGATCTAATATTTCAATATAATCACAAATAAAAGGTCGTTTGCTCAATATGGTACTCTATATGCCCAAAGAACCGACGCCGAAACATCAATTAAGAGCGCGACACAACCCAAATTCATCTAAAACTCATCGAGATCTAACCAAAACTTGCGGACAAATCCAAAATCAAAAGTGCAACATTGTTGAAACTTTTAAATCATGAATCCAATCTCTTTAATTCCACTATTTGATCGTGGTTAACTCATTTTCTTAAATTTATCTAGTATTCAACTCAAGTGTGTGAATCACTCTTTAACACCTCAGAATGGAACCAAATTTCACACACTAGTCCAATATAACAACACGAACCTGCCCCAAGGCTCGGAATACCAAACAGAATCCGATAAAAATAAAGTCCACTCCAAGTCAAACTTAGGAAATTCAAAAGACCTTCAAAATGCAAATCTCTGACAATATGTGCCGAATTGCTCTCGGTCTACCCGATACTCAACCCGAACATACGCACAAGCCTGAAATCACCTTACAAACCTATTGGAACCTTCAAATCCCGTTCCCGAGGTTGTTTACTCAAAACTCAAACCTTGGTCAACTCTTCCAACTTAAAGCTACCATATTGAGAATTATTCTTCCAAATCAACTCCAAACGTCTCGAAAATAAAAACCAACCACATGCATAATGTGAAGCTACTAAAAGTCTCAAACCACATAACGACATGATAAAGCTCAAAATTACCGATTGGGTGGTTACAAGTTGCTTGAATAAATCATGGAGCTCTTTCGCTCGATAAGAACTATTGCTACATTCTGAACTGGTTAGGTACATTCTTCCTCCAAACATACATTATATGACTTCAATTGCATTGTTTCCAGGACCAACAACCTCGTCTCACCCAGTACAAACTGCTTGGGCAATAAGCCACATCAAGCACTATCTAAAATCTCATACGACATTATAAATGCGCCAACAAGCCACAATCGAATATGACCAATAAGGAAAGCGAACCCGGGTACAGAACTATATAGTCCACGTAATAAATAAAACAACCAAACAAATGCTATGAATTTATTCCACAAATGAGAAGTAAAACACACAATTATAATATAAGGAATTGTACTCAACATCTCACTGTTACAAGGTGCAACCCAATCCAAACATCATGCCCTGGCGGAGTGCCACCCAATCCATACATAATCAATTTGCATGGTAATACCCATCAAACCAAAATGCTCATACTCACTACACAAACATATAATAATCACCAACACACCGAGTGCATAAACATAACCCTGGAGAGTAGGATAACATCATGCGCTACAAAGGTCCAAGCACGACTAAGGCGTAATAAACGAATCAACATCTCGATAGACATCTCGATTTGTATAACATCACAAGATTACACAGGAATACTGGATCACAACACACATGTGAATAAAAATCAAGCCGCCTCACAACCCACATAGCATAAATTAGTAATACATGAAATACACTAAGACATGAATAACATCCACCACGTCTGAAAACTCATCCATAAGTAATGCTATGCAGAATATGCATATATGATCTAGTGTAAAATATACATTCACCTAGGGTGTACCAACGGACCTCCAAGCCGATTCCGGTCAACCCAAAATAGGTCAATAATCTTCCAAAGATCTACAATGACCCTATTCATGACACATACGATCAACCGTCGAATTTGAAACAAACTTCCAAAGTCCACAACCAAAGGAATAGAGCGTTTTTCATACATAAACTCTCCAATAAGTGACAATACAGGAGTCTTCATACCTAATTTCAATCTATACCATTTAAATGACTGACATGTCACACTTACACAATCGTCCTAAGGGAGATACTCCCACAACTATCCGCACCAGGTAGAAAAATCTGCACATCCATGGCTACCAACCATACTATTACTGTAATGCAAATCAAGGATCTGTAAATCAATACACAATGCCTCTTCCACATAGCACCATTCTCAAGCGACACAAAAATAGCGCCAACATACTCTCAACATCTGAAATATTTCCCCCGCT
Source organism: Nicotiana undulata (assembly GCA_005239495.1). Classification (NCBI taxonomy): domain Eukaryota; kingdom Viridiplantae; phylum Streptophyta; class Magnoliopsida; order Solanales; family Solanaceae; genus Nicotiana; species Nicotiana undulata. The sequence goes on along the minus strand of ML266394.1, from coordinate 28,527 downwards.
CCTCCAAGTTCGTGACTTCCCTGTCAAAATTTAATCGTAACCTTGATACTTTAATTTTAATTTCATACCGCTCATTGCACCTATCATGATATTATGGTATAGTATAAGAATTTCGTCACCACTCCTGAACCACCAGTAGAATAAACATTTCATCAGCTAGAAACCTATCACTTAACTCATTTTAGAAGAAAGATTGTAGCACGCAACCAACTTGTCATAACTGAAAAATACACAAACCTCAAGTCATGGTCCAAACCGTAATAACCTCTTCGTGATACGTTTACATATACCCAAACCATTAAACTGGGTCTTTTAAATCAACCGAGTCACACAGACTGCCACATCCACAAGTATAGCCATGAAAAATGAATGAATCGATCATCGTCCCTTACCACGCTGATCCAAGCCACTTCTAAACCGACTCTGCTTATTTAAATTTACTCTTGACTTGCCTTCGAAGCATTACCTATTTTCCAACACATAATGGACCTCAATCAACACTCATCCTGAGTGACCCCAAATCACGAGATCACGTCGCCTCAATACCCATAAGTCACTTTATACTCTCCTCATGCGCTTAATAGTATCTTCAACTGATACACCCGTTTTGAAAGATCTTTTGTGAATTCGAAGTTGTTTCTCCCATCTTTATAAGACCGCACTACTGACCCAGTGGCATACATAGAAATACTCCAAGTCTATTTTACAACCCACTGCAATACTCCATCCTTAGCCACACAACGAACCCGAAAATCCTTAGGTACCATACCTTAAATTCTTGAATCTAGTAGAACCATTGCTGAGAGTCTCCTACTCTAAACTAGTCCCGATTATATAACCCCAACAACTAGTGCTCCGTTAGCACACGAATACTCCAAGGAAGTAGCTGCACAAATCCTGCCCCGTGCGCATCACATTCTCAAAAGAATATTAAATTTGAGTCGTTCCACAACCTTCACTCATCAATAAGATGAAATGTAGAACACATCCATCAAATTCCTCGCTCGAATTACCCTTGATGTCCCCTTCCTCAGTCATAACTAATCCATCAATGTACCAAAATCCAAAAACTGCAAAGTCACACGACCATATGACCCAATCATTGATGTAGACTCCCCAACTCGGCTTTCAGCGAAAATGGCATAAATCTAGAACCCACAATGACTTTTATATCTAAATTACCATGACTCTGCATTGTTACCCCGCTGAATTTCTTGTCGGTTCATGTTGCAAAAATCATAGCACAACCCGAATCATCAGCCCCAATGCACACTCAATCTTTAAGAAGCTCGCGCCATCTTCCTCAAGCAATCTAGACCCACATCGCGGTACATGCCTCTCATTGTATAGAAAGTAGAACTCTTCATATGAACTTTATCAGAAATCATGCAATACCTAACCTTCTCACATGAGATTGGCCACATGTGTAACCTCATATCGACATCCCCCAAAGAAACTGCCATAATTATATCTACTATAAAATCAGCTAATTCTACTGGGTCCAGACTCATCTGCCATCCGTAAGAATTTGTTTATTCCATCAACATCAATTGAAGGTTTAATAATATGTTTAAAACCCGAATTGATATTATATCCCAAAACGATAATCAAACATTCACATTCCACTGCATTTCAAGAAACTCTTTCTGTCATATTCGAACTCCTAAGTGTAGAAACCACCATAAGTATCATCTTCCTCGAACCATCAATACTGAAAACACCGATTAGACCTCGAAGTTTCAATATACCACAATCTCTGATAACTGCTTCTTAGTTACTTCTTGAAAATGTCGTGCTCCCGAAGGCACCCAAATGAAAACCATCATACCGACGAACCTTAATGCGTTCAAACAAGGACGATGGCACCACCATACAACAAGAATTGCACCAAGTTCGGAAGTATCAAGGCTCGTTACTCCATCAACCAAAACCTGAACATCCATTGTCCACTTGCCTCTCCTCCACTGGGTTTAAGTGCCGAATATCCCAATAATGAACCAAATAATCCTCCTCTCGAACCATTCATTGTTGTGACACATAAGTAATCATCCTACCATTCACACCGGCATTGCACGATAATAACGTATGATCATCATAGTACACCGTGCATATCCTCGAAACCATAGGCAACACCAACACTAGGCTAAAATGACAGAACACCCTCTACAAGGCGACGATAATAGTTCGCCCGTATACACAGGGTAAAACATCCTGCACCAGACATCTTCACGACTCGTCGGTGCCCAACTGATATCGAATGCTCAACATCACATATGAATGAGTAGGAAGAAAATGAAGACATATGATTCAACCAAAATTACTTTTCACGACAAGGAATCAATAAAGGTAAGTTCTCCTAACAACCTTGTAGCCTCTCGAAGATAAGTACACACGTTTTCGTACGTATCCGTAAGACTCTACTAGACTTGCTCATTACTTGTGAGACCTAAGTGAATGTAGTGCTTTGATACCAAACTGTCACGACCCAAATCCCACTATAGGCCATAATCGCGCCCAACACTACCGTTATTCAAGCCAATAATTTAAAACATGAAAATCTACTGATAACACATTTTAACACAATGGAAGAATGACTATGCGAAAATTTCTCTGTCTTTATAGAAAATACTAACATCATTTTCGTGATTAGACTATGATCAATAATATAATGCTGAATGTAGTAACATGAATACACCCAAGAGCGATAGTTTAAATCCCCAAAATCTAGTGTCACAAGTGCATGAGCATCTACTAGAATATACAATACTACTACAACAACTGTCTAGAATAGGAAATAGACAGAATACTATAAATGGATAGATCTGGAACTCCATGTGATGCAGATCGTAACATAGAGAGCAACTCATCACAAAATCTCTTCAGCTACTGTGCCTACGCGCCCAAATGACCACCAAAAGTACATGTCTTAGTACTTACACAGTTAGTGCAGAAGTGTAGCATGAGTACGTAATCAACGCGTACCCAATAAGTATCTAGCCTAACCCCGAAGAAGTAGTAACGAGGATTCGACATCAACAAGTACTAGTGGTCCAATAAATCAAGTATAATAAAAGTAGATATGTACGAAGCATGAAAAGTAAAACAATGAGAGCAAATATATGTACATAACACGATCCTCAGTAGAAGTATAAATACGAAGTACTCATTAATCGATTACTACCTCGAAAGGAATTCATAATGATCAACACCAGGTAAGTTGTCACATCCCAAGTCAGGAAAATTTAGTAGGTACACTGGCTCCTTATCAAATATTATGCACGATTCTATCGAGGCGAACTGCCTGATCCCATAAGAGTGTTTCATATAACTCCCAAGGCGTACAACTCGATCCCATAAGAATGTGTTACTTAGTCTTTCGAGGTGAACAAACCGATCCCATAAGAGTGTGTTACATAATCCTGTTGAGGCGAACAACATGATTATATAAGAATATATTCTCTGCCAAGACGCACGACATGATTCTATAAGAGTGTTACAATATCCCGTCGAGGCGAACAACCCGATTCCATAAGTGTGTATTACAATATCTTTTCGAGGCGAACGACCCAATCCCATAAGAGTTTATAACATCATACTGCCGAGGCGACCGACCCGATCCCATAAAAGTACTGTTGAGGCGTTCAACCCGATCCTATTAGAATATGAAACTTTAACGGGTCCTTGACCCCACTCACAAATATACATATGTGTTATGAAATTCGAGAAACTTTTTCGATGAATACGCACAACGCAGGAGAAATCCGTATGGAAAGTAAAATTTCCATGGCTAATCAAGTAGCTCATCAAGTATCTAAAATAGCAAGTCCATTACTCTATGAAAGTCTAGTTTCAGGCTATATTGTGAATTAAAGCATTAAATAGGCAAGCATAACTCAAAGTACAAATAAAGCATGTCGTGAGTTTAAGTCTACCCGGACATAATCAAGTATTTTAGCATACGCACGGATAATCATCACATCATACGTGCGTAGCTCCCAAAACACGTAGACAATAAAATACCTACGGGGCAAATTTTCCCTCACAAGGTTAGACAGGAGACTTACCTTGCTTCGAAATTCGATTACAGGCTTTAACACCTCTCTAATACCTCAAACCAACCAAACTATCCGAAACTAGCCAAAGAACATGCAAACCAATCAAAACATACTCAAGAACCTATAATTTATCATTTAGAAATGATTCTCAACCCCTCGCGAAAAGTCAACAAAAGTCAACTTCGAGCTCGCACGCCCGAATTCCTTAAATTATCAAAAACAAATATTACCGGTAACTTATATAGTCTATATCTAGAAAAGCATCAAATTTCGTCCATGAATTGACCCTCAAATCAAGAATTTGCCATTTCTCAACTTTGGGGTTCAAAACTCAATTTCTACAATCCAAACATGGATAATAATAATAACCAAGAAAAATAATCATGGGAAAAAATTATAATAAAGTTTATATATTTACCTCATTGTTGAGACGAGAACAACACCGTGAAAATTACCTCAAACGGAGCTCTAGAACTCAAGATATGCTCAAAATACTAAAATACCCGGTCTATCAATTTAGAACACTGCCCAGGTGATTTTTGTTCTTCCCCTTCGTCAGACACCTTCGCGCTAGAGAAGAGAAAATTTCCCATTAACCAGTCAACCCAGAATCCTTTCTTCGCGTTCACGGGACCGCTCTGGCGTTCGCGAAGAACAAAAGTTCCCACCAGAAACCAGCAATCGTTTCGGACACGGAAATGGGCATAACTCTCTTATACCTCTAGTATGCAACTCAAATGTCTGAATCACTCTTTAACACCTCAGAATGGAACCAAATTTCATTCACAAGTCCAATATGACAATAAGAATGTAATGACCCGGTCGTTCGTTCTGAGAGTTATAACCCTGTTTCCCTCATTTATGCTCCTTTATGTGATGTCAGCTGTGTTGAGTTATATCGAGTTGGTAGGTTTAGGTCCGGAGTAGTTTTGAAGTGAAATAAGACACTTAGTCTCTTAGTTAGAAATTTAAGTTAGAAAAGTCAACCGGAAGTTGACTTATGAATAAGCGAACTCATTGGGTGATTTTAGACTTAGGAGTGTGTCCGGAATGTAATTTGGAGGTCCGTGGTAGAATTAGGCTTGAATTGGCGAAAGTTGAAAAATTGGCGATTTTGGTCGACAGTGAAAAATTAGGTATTGGGGTCGGAATGGAATTCCGGAAAATGGAGTAGGTTCGTAGTGTCATTTTCGACGTGTGTGAAAATTTTGAGGTCATCCGGATGTGGTTTGATAGGTTTCGACGTCGTCGGCGAATTTTGGAAGTTTAGAAGTTCTTAGGCTTGAATTCGAGGTTGATTTGGTGTTTTGGTGTTGCTTTGGGTGTTCCGTAGGTTCGACTAAGTTAGGGTAGTGATATATGACTTGTTGGAATTATTGGTTGAAGTCACAAGGGCCTTGAGTGAGTTTCGGATAGGTTTGGGTTGCGTTGCGCTCGTTTTTCTTATGTTTCGACGTCGTTTCTTCAAGTATAAATGGTACCACATTAAGCAAATGAGCTCCAATTTTTGTTTTGATTGAAGCATTAGATCTGTATCGTAATTACGGAGCCATATTAAGAAAGAATCATCAAATTTGGACATCGTATAAGGTATCTATGGTCATTTTACTAAATATTAGGTTGCTAGATTTTTTCCAGATTAATTACGAAATTGCTACTGGCGGCGTATTTAAAAATATGCACTATTTGCAAATATTGAAACTAACATATCTCCTTCATTATAAGGTCAAATTGAGTGATTCAAAAGCCTAACTTGACTAGAATTTCACAAGGAATCCATTGGAGGCATAAAAAACGAGTTTCAGGATCGTTTGGTATGAGAAACGAGGCAGAAAAATATCTAAAACAAGGGTTTGTTCATTCAGTCATATTTTGAGTTGGGGAGCTCGGATTTGGGTGATTTTGGAGGCGATTTTCACCATATGGATTGGGGTAAGTACTCTCTACTCGATTTTGGTTATATTTCATGAATCCATCTTCGTTTTTTGGATTTGATTGATGATTTCAAAGTGAAATTGAGGGAGTTAGGGCTTGAGTTTTGGAGAATTTTAGGTAGGGATTTGAGGGACCAAACGGAGTCGTATTTCGACGAATTTTATATGGTTAGACTTGGGAGACGATGATGGTTTTGATTCTGCCATTGTTGACGGATTTCAAAACATGGGCTCGGGGCCGGGTTTTGGCCGATTTCGAATTTTCGGCATATTTATGTAGTTTTTATTGTGGAATTTGATTATTTAGACTATGTTGATAGTAGTATTCTGATTTTGGTTAGATTCAGAGATTTTGGAGACCGAGTGCAGAGATGAGGACATCCCGAAGTAAGATTTTACGATGTTAAGGTAAGTAACAATTTTAACTCTGGCTTTGAGGGTATAAACGCGGAGATTCGATATCATTTGATTGTGTGGAAGTGATACCCACGCTAGGTGATGGACGTGTTGGCGTGCACCATGATGGATTGAGACTTGATCCATCCCGTGAGGCTGTGAGGCCTAATAGCTATTATATGTGGTTTTGTATTTACTTGTTGTTGAACTTGTTTGCCTTCATGTAAGAGAACATGTTTAGGCTTTATTCATGCTCACATTATTGGTACTCAGTCATAGAAATTATTGTACATGTTTACCTCAGTCTCTATTATTTTGCTGATATGTTGTGATACTTGATGTCGGCTGTGTCCCCTTATTTGTGGTGCATTGTGAGGCTGGAGAGGTACATGACTTTGTGAGGTCGAGGGATTGATTGTGAGGATATTAATACCATAGCGCGTGAGCTGTTCGCGTAGCACGTGAGTTGACCGTGCGGGTCCAGGTATTGATACCATAGCGCGTGAGTTGTCCGCGTACCACGTGAGTTGACCGTGCAGATCCAGGTATTGATATGTGTCCCCTTATTTGTTGATGATGGTGAGGCTTGTGAGGTACATGATTGAGTGAGGCCGAGAGCCTGGTTGTGAGGATATTAATACCATAGCGCGTGAGCTGACCGTGCGGGTCCAGCTATTGATACCATAGCGCGTGAGTTGTTCGCGTAGCACGTGAGCTGACCGTGCGGATCCAGGTATTGATATTATGACACATGAGTTGTCCGTGCTTAGCGCTTGGGCTTTGTAACACCCTGATGTTTAGACGCTCGTGACTTAGTGACACCCTGATGTCTGGGGCTAGCTTCCTTATTTTTATATTAATTATATTTAGAGTTGATTTAGTTTATGAGAAATTTAAATGTTGGTATTATTTTATTAAATTCTTAAAATCAATTAATAGTAATATTTTGGGAAATAGGCTTTTCTTGTATCACGATAAGCGTCATCACGACCATGGTTAGATTTTGGGTCGTGACAAAGAACCTGCCCTAAGGCTTGAAATACCAAACGGAATCCGATAACAACAAAGTCCACCCCAAGTCAAACTTAGCAAATTGACCTTCAAAATGCAAACCTCTAACAATAAGCATCGAATTGCTCTCAAACTACTCGATACTCAACCCGAACATATGCATAAGTCTGAAATTACCTTAGAAACCTATTGGAACCTTCAGATCCCGATTTGAGGTTGTTTACTCAAAAGTCAAGCTTGGTCAACTCTTTTAACTTAAAGCTTCTGAATTGAGAATTATTCTTCCTAATCAGCTCTGAATGTCTCGAAAATAAAAACCAACCACATATGCGAGTCATAATGCATAATGTAAAGCCACTCGAGATCTCAAACCACCAAACGATATGCTAATGCTCGAAACGACTGATTGAGTCGTTACAAGCTGCTTGATTAGTGGTGGACATTATACTTCTTTTAATGGATTTCTTCCACGTTGTGCGTATTCGTCCTAAAGTATTTTTTTTGACTCACACGTATATTCATGAGTGGGGCCAGTGACCCGTCATAGTTTCATATTCTAATGGGATCAGGTTGAATACCACGACAATACTCTTATGGGATCGAGTCGTTCACCTCAGTTGTATTATATAATACACTCTTATGAGATTGGATCATTCACCTTGGCAGTATCATGTAACAGACTCTCATGAGGTCGAGCCGTACGCCTCGGCAGAGTACATATTCTTATGGGGTCGGGCCGTTCACCTCGGTAGAGTAACATATTCTTATGGAATCGACTCGTTTACCTCGACAGTGCTATGTAACATAAGAGTACACTATCATACCATCACTCTTATGGAATCGAACCGTTTACCTCAGCAGAATCGTGTGTAATATTCTATAAGGAGTCAGCGTATCTATGATTTTATCTGAATGCAAACATGATATTTGTGTTTATTGACCTGACATACATTCCATTCACGGTAATATTCGGTACTCGAGGATTTTGTGTTTACTCATGTTTTGAGGATCGTTTTCATGCACATATTTATATTCATTGTTTTACTCTCCATGATCCATACCAATCTACTTTTATTTTACTTGATTTATTGGGACCACTAGTAAATATCGATGTTGACCCCTCGTCACTACTTCTTCGGGGTTAGGCTAGATACTTACTAGGTACACGTTCATTTACGTACTCATACTGCACTTCTACACTAATTGTGCATGTACTGAGACAAGTACATTCGGTGATCATCGTGGCGCATAAGCGCATCTGCTGAGGAGACTTTGTGGTGAGATGGAATCTATGTTACGATCCGCAGTATACAGAATCCCCGTCTTATCCATTTACTTTATTCTGTCTGCTTTCTATTCCAAGTAGTTGTTGTAATGGTATTGTATATTTTAGTAGATGCTCATGCACTTGTTATATCGGGGTTTAGGGATTTCTAGTAGATATCCACGGTTGTATCAATTATTATTATCACTTTATTTTATGAATTATTCATACTCGAATTTTGGTAAAGAAGAACGTATGCTTCCATGAGTTTTAGATTTAACTCGATTTATTTAATGAAATTATTGGTTTTAAAAGTTAAAATGGATAATTAATTTGGAGGTTCACGCGTTGACATGGCTAACAACATCGTTGGACGTCATCACGGTCTATTATGAAATTTGGATCGTGACAGTAGTTAAGGCTACACATTAAAGTCTATATGCTTGTGATTATATGGAGTCAACAAACGATGAACTACGTACACACTAAATTTTTGTATGAAATATAAGAAGAAAGAAGAACAAAAAAAGAATATTAGAAGTAGGTCTTTAATATTGGACGAAGAAATGAAAAAAGAATTTCAACTTATATATAAAGTGGGTTAAACTGGGTAAGAAGCTAAAAAAATGATAAATAGAGTAATTTTATCTATATTTTTTTGCCTTCAGAGTTTTCTGCAGTACCCGTGAAACTTGTTTAGGTTCCAGTTCCCATGCTATCCTCCCTTTAATGCAGTAATTATATATACCCATTGCACCCATAGTTTATCCCTTTTTCCTATTTAAGTTCCAGAGTAATTTGCCGTCAGCAGCCTTCTAATCAAAGCACATCTAATACATTTTAACCCTTTCATCAAAATACTTAAGGTGATCAAACAGTACCAAACCCAAGAAAATAATGAAGTCGAATCCATTAAACACATTCCACGGTTTAAAAGGTTTTGTCCTTTTCAATATTCATTTGCATAATTAAGAAGCTCAAAAATAGATCAAATCAATACTATACTAAGGAAACACATGATAACTATGATTGTACATTTATGTTTACACTTCCATTTTTCAATAATGGATCCACTCTGTCATTTGTGGGACTTATAATCTGTCCATATATATACATACAATAAAACTATAACTATAATAAAAAGGAATAAAATAGCTAGGAATCTAATATTAGCTAAGAGATAATAGGGTTTTTAGAAACATATAACCCTAATGAAAGAATCATCAAATTTTAAACGATAATGGAATACATCTCAATTTAGAGTTAATAAGAGGATGTTTGATCTTTCCAAAAGGCTAAAAGATGCCTTTTCAATTTAGAAATTAAAACGACGACGAAAATTGTACCAATTTTTCTTGCAAATTCCAACAATTTTCCACGATCTTTTTTCAAAGCTAATTGTGTTTTGTGATCTCCACTTCATTTTCTTCTCGTTGGCTTTGTTTCAGGACTCTCAATGCTTTGAATTCAAAAATTGCTTGCAAATTTGATCATCCTTCAAATGTTATTTCCTTTTCCGCTGTTATAATTAGGCTCATTGTTAAATATAGTAAGTCATTTTTCCCGCAACTTAGTTTATTTCTCGCCATTAGTATATATTTGGCATGTGAGGCTGATGGAACAAAAAAAATTTCTAATTTCTGATGGATTGCATTAGCTTGTATTTATTTGCTTATCCATTTTCTTTATGAGTTTATATATCCAAATTAAATAACGTAAACTACCTTGAATGGTCGATAACTTATGATGGAATATTCATTCAAAATCTTAGATATTAAACAGTATTTCGACTTGGTTATATTTCTTTAGTTATATTATTACATAGGGTATACATGATGGAAAAATAAGAAAGGCAAGTTACCTACTTAAACCTTTCATCATGGTATACTGATGTATACTTAAAGACCTTTTCTAAGTATAATTGATAAATATATTTGATCACGCCCAACTCTAGTCCTAAAAAGAATAAGCGGTCGCTGCAAATATAATTCGGTCTAAAAGTCCGGAGTCAAATCCCACGGAGAACTAAGGTTTCACTATAATTGTTCAATATTGCTAAGAAACACAAGTCCAAATAATTTCCTAATTATTGAGATTATAATATTTATTTCTAACTCATTAACTAACAACTATTATAAAGCATTAAAATTATCAACCAACATGGATGAAATTTGAGACAGAGTTAAGGAGGTCTAGAGTTATGATTTTTCCAAATGTTGGAATCCTTCCCACTATGTTCCCTACAATTTCGCATATGTATTCTCTACTGATCTTGAACACTTTAGGTGCCGTAATTCTCTCTCTAGCAACTACAACAATTTACTAAACATATTCTCTCAAACTACACTAGTTGGCTTTATCTAACCGCTCATTAAGACCACGTCAAGGCTTTGTTATTTCTAATCCTACCTTTAAACCCGATGTATTGATTTTTCACATACGTTAGGAGTGACGTTGTTCAACAACCACCTAAATATGTATCCTTTCTCAAGCAACACATAATAAATAGGCACACTCAAACGATGACCATTTGATCAACAACAATAAACACGTAGTTGAACAAGTAGAGAAATCCAACGACTCAATTATATAAAAACATAACAAGAATTTATCCTACAAAAGGTTCCATCAAAACCCTAGATAACAAATTAGCTATTCATAATAGTATGCAAAACTACAATACTAAAAGTCATAACTAACAATGAAAAATAAGAAGATGAAGGAAAAACTCGTAGAAGAATTCCCCGCCTTGCTCCTATTGTGTCTCTACCTCCTTAGGTCTAAATTATGTCAAAAGTATGTCCAGCCTCCCCGAAATATCGTTTTCCATGTATATATACCAAGTAGGGTCGGGCACAAACAATATACATTCTCCTACGCGAAAAATGATAATTTTTCAGGCCTGGACGCTCGCGGTCGCGGTCCGAGCGCGGTATTTTCTCAGTGCACTGCCTCATTCCGCGTCCAGGTCCGCGGTCGCGGTTTAGACCGCGTTTTTAACCCTGTTCCGTTTAAAACTTGAGAAAACGTAAAACATAAAAGTTGTAGCCCTTTTAGTTAGCTTTCTAGCAGTATATTATATAGCCCAAATGGAGTTCAGAGTAAAGAGTTATGTCTATTTTACTAGACAGTGCACAATATACCTACTCGAGTCTTCGTTTGTTCTTAACTATCAAATTTGATCCCTGAACATGACCCCAACTTAATTTCTTGGGATTTTAATCAGACTTCAAATCTCCAAATTTCTTGAATTCATTTCATAACATCTATATAGCTCGGAATCACTCCTACAAGGCATAAAACACACAATTAGTGCAAAACAGTAGCGATTAAAGCTCAAACTCAATTAAAGTGCAATAAATTAGAGTGTAATAAGCGACTAAAAAACGCAATTATAGAATATCATCAACATCCCACACTTAAACCATTACTCGTCCTCGAGTAATCAAACTACACTTTATATAGAGACGACCTTTTTAAACAATTCCCCTAACTCATCATACCAAGAATATTTAAAATAGACTAAGCACAAGGGTGTAACATTTTCACCTTAAGATTTGACTCACAAGTACCACGCATTATTTACAACTCACTCACTTACTCTAACATAGAGGGCACTGACATTACCTTTCCTTCATGAATCAAGTGCCCTCACACAACAAAAGAGAGTAGTTCCACACAATAAAATTTAAGAACACTTAGGAACTCAATATAGAAAGAATTCACTCACTCTCAGAAATAACATTCATGTGCCAAAAAAGATGCACCATAGGCTTGACCTTAGTATACTACTCTACTAATCGATCTCACCCAGTCTAGAATCAAGTAGGACTTTATTTGGTTGTAATGTAGGCTGCGGGACGGGTAGGATATATTTAGATATAAGAGTGTCTACACCTCCCTAAGCACTTTAATACATATACTTTAACATTCAAGCCCCATACTTATGTCAAACCAAACTCCACATTCACATCAATGTTATTACCCCATACTTCTTTAAGCGCTATTACATCAAGAGTCACCACTTATCAAGGAATATATATATTTTTCACAACAATACAACTATTTTTTTTAATTCAAGTGACTCTTACTTTTTCAAAGCAATGCACCTTTCTCCTTATTTCATTAGTTTCACTCAAAATCCAAACCAACCACCCCACAATTTAATTTTTACACAGTTCATAACAATTCAAGTGCTCATGAGAGGTTAAAAGATTCAAATAGATAGTTAATTCAAACAAATGGGTAAGGTTTGTAATATGGTTGCCAAAGAAACATGATTACAGGCTCAAAGGGGTTAACTATGATACATAACAATTATGCGGGTAAAATATACATAGCTGGCTCAACAAAGAAACGCCTATTTCACTTCCAAGACTAAACAAAACTACTATTTCGCTTTGCAAACACACAGGGCAAATTCTAGACATCAAATGCAATACACAGAATAACACACAAACCTCACACACACATGACACTTAACTCACTAATGATTGGATTCATCAAGACACTCTAGTCAAAGCAGTTAAGCAAATTTAAAATCATACAATTTAAGGTACTTATACAAGACTCAAAAACTGAGCGTAAGTGTCACAACCAAAGTACTCACTATTCTCAAGGCATAACAAAGTCAAGAGATATTGCTTCAATTCAAAACACAACACAATAACTCTTATTCCTACAAAAAAACTAACTACACCCGGTTCAAACAAAACCATTAGAAAAGAACCGCGGCACAAAGAAAAACCAAGGGGGAATTGCTACACTACTGTGATGACCCAAAAGGTCATCCCGTATTTTATAAGTCAATTTTGTGTTCCGAGGTCATGAAAACCTCCTTTTGTCTCACCTCAATTTGCGTGCGCATCCTGGGCGTGTAGCTGGGAAGCCTTTATGTGAAAAACTGAGAAAAATTGATAGTTTTGTTTTTGAAATTTGAATTAAGTTGACTTTGGTCAACATTTTTGATAAACGGACCCGGACCCATGATTTGATGGTCCCGGAGGGTCCGTAAGAAAATATGGGACTTGGGCGTATGCCCGAAATTGAATTCCGAGGTCCCAAGCCCGAGATATGAATTTTTGAAAGAAATTATTTTTCGGAAAATATAAAGGATTTTAGAAATTTGATTATGTGTGAAATATGTGGTAGCCCGTATTTTGGTTACGGAGCCCAGTAAGGGTTCAATATAATATTTATAACATGTCTGTAAAATTTGGTAAGAAACGGAAGCCGTTTGACGTGATTCGGACCCACGGTTGTAAATTTTGATACTTTGAAAGTTTTGGAAGTTTTTATTTTTATTTTTATGATAAATTCGTTGTTTACGATGTTATTTTGGCGATTTGATCGCACGAGTAAGTCCGTATGATATTTTTGAGGTTGTGTACATATTCGGTTTGGAGCCTCGGGGGCTCGGGTGAGTTTCAGATAGGCGTCGGGGTATTTTTTTTTAGGCTTGAAAAATCTGGTGTTGCAGCAGTTTTCTGGTGTCTGATGTCTTGTGCTATGCGAACGCATGGTAAGTCATGCGAACGCACAACACAGGATTTGGGAGGGTTTTTTAACTCTATGCGAATGATTGCATAAGCTGCGAACGCACATAGTAATAAGGGGGCTGGGTAGACTTTACACAGTGTGAACGCACCTCAGGGTATGCGATCGCGTAGGGTGGGGGAAAGGTAAACTGTGCGATCGCATTAGCTCAGTCGAGATCGCTTAAGTCACATTTTTCCTAGTTAATTATAAACAGAACACATACAGGATTTAACCCAAAACTCATAACTTCTTCTTCCAAACTCCAAATTGGGCGATTTTTGAAAGAGAACTTCACTACAAATTCATAGGTATGTAATCTTAGACTCATTTTCTTCAATTTTTATCAAAACCCATTAGATTTCTAGGCCTAAATCATGTTCTTAAGGGTAAAAAATTAAGGATTTGGGTAGAGTTAGGGCTTTTTGAATAATTAGAATTTAGACCTCGTTTGGGGTCGGATTTCAGAACTAATTACATATTCGGGCTCGTGGGTGAATGGGTGATCGAGTTTTGGTCCGAACCTCGTGTTTTGACCAAGCGGGCCCGGGGTCGATTTTTGACTTATTGGGAAGAATGATGGGAAATCTATAATTAAGCATTGGAATTGAATTATTTAGCGTTTATTGATGTTATTGAGTCGATTATGTCTAGATACAATTGATATGGAGCCAAACTCAAAAGGAAAAACGGTGATTGAGGCTTGATTTTGGTCGTGGAAGTCGAGGTAAGTGTTTGGCCTAACCTTAGCTTGAGGGAATAGGAGTTGAGTCTTATTTGCTATGTGTTTATACCATGTTCAACGTATATGTGAGGTAACGAGTACCTATACATTGGTGTCAAGCATGCCCGTGGGTCGGATATTATGAATTATGTGATTCTCACTGATATTTACTGTGTTATAGATTAAATTTCACTTTGGTGGTTGTTTATTTGGTGGAAATTCTTTGTAATGAATATTGTTGAGTATGAGTTTCAGTTGAGGAATATTTTGTAGAGATATGTACTTGAGTGCTATTGGTTATAGTTGTGTCCCTTGCCGGGACGGTGATATTTCTACTGTTGTGCCCTTGTCGGGATGTTGTGAATTATTGTTATGGTCCATATTGTTGATTTTCTTCCTTGCCAAACTTCTGTTATTGATATTGTTTGGGTGAGGAAGAGTGTAAAGTACCAAGGGTGATTCCGTGTATTGATTTCTGTGAGGAAGAGTGTAAAGCACGAAGGGTGATGCTGTGTATTGTTTATTGTGAGGATGAGAGTGTAAAAGCACGAAGGGTGATGCCGTGCCGTTTTTATTGATTATGGTAAGGATGAGAGTAAAAGCCCGAAGGGTGATGCCGTGCACTTGCCTCTATTTATTATTTGGTGAGGATGAGAGTAAAAGCACAAAGGGTGATGCCGTGCACTGTTTTCTCTGTGTTTGTTATTTCCTGATGGTATTTTGATATCTGAACTGTCATCTTACTACGTTATTGCTGTTATTTGATTGCTCTTTTCCCCAGCATGTTCCCCTTTTTTCCCCTTGTGCTTAACTGATTATTCTTACTATTATTTCTTCCGATTATTATTAAATTGCACAGGTTGTCTTAGTTGCCGTGTCCTAGCCTCGTCACTACTTCGCCGAGGTTAGGCTCGACACTTACTCAGTACATGGGGTCGGTTGTACTGATGCTGCACCTGCACACTTTTTGTTGTGCAGATCCCGGTACAGGACCCTTTGGACATTAGAGCTAGGAGGCTGCCTTCAGTCCAGTCGGAGCACCGAGGTAGTCCTGCAGGCGTCCGCAGGCTTTGGCGTTCCCTTCCGCTTCTTTATTTCTATTTTAGTTATTTCATAAACAAATGTATTGACTTCTTTCAGACCATTTTATGTATTATTCGTAGATAGTCCGTGATATTGTGACTCCAAAGATCCGGGATTTGGTTATTTTGGTATTTCGTAAAAGCAGTGGATTGAGTTATAAACATATAGTCTGTTTCATTTTCATACTTTTATTTATGCAAATGTTGTATTTCACCCGTATTCGTCTAATAATAAAGGATTAATGAAAATTTGAATATTCACATTGGCTTACCTAGCGGGTTCAACGTTAGGCGCCATCACGGTCCCGACGGAGGGAATTTTGGGTCGTGATAAGTTGGTATCAAATCACTAGGTTGTTTAGGTCTCACAAATTCACGGACAAGCTTGGTAGAGTCTGAGGGATCGGTACAGAGACGTATGTACTTATCCCCCAGAGGCTGCAAGGTTTAGGAATATCTTCACATTTATCCTTCTCTGTCGTGCGATATGAGTTCTAAATGCTAATTGAATTTCTATTCTATTCTCTCGCAGATAGCGATAACACGTGCTTCTTCATCTATCGATCAGCAGCCCGAGGCTCCAGTTGCAGCTCCTACGAGGGGCCGAGGCCGAGGCCGTACTAGAGGACGAGGCCGTACTAGAGGCCGAGGCAGGGGCAGGGCTCAGCCCAGAGCAACAACCCCAGTGAAGGATCCTCAGGTAGATTTTGGCGATGAGGTGCCTACCCATACAGTCCCGGTTGGAACAACTCAGGTCCCAGAGGGGTTCATTGCCACCCCGGTACTTCAGGATGCTCTGGTCCGTTTACTGGGCCTTATGGAGAGCGTGGCTCAGGCATGTCTACTTCCTACAACACCAGTCGTCTCTCAAGCTGGGGGAGGAGCCCAGACTCCCGCCACCCGCACACCGGAGCAGTTGGCTTCTCAGTTCCAGACTCCAGCACCTCAGGTAGCTGGGTTAGTTTAGCCAGTTATTGCAGCTCAGGCTGTTGACGGAGCAGCCATGTTCGCTGATGCTTTATGGAGATTGGATCGGTTCATCAAGCTGTTTCCTAATACTTTATGTGGTGAACCATCAGAGGATCCCCAGGATTTCTTGGACAGTTGCTATGAGGTTCTTTGGAACATGGGGATCGTGGAGACCAATGGGGTCGATTTTGCTCCTTTCTGCCTTTCTGGTCCCGCCAAGACTTGGTGGAGGGATTATTGCTTGACCAGACCAGCTGGATCTTTGCCTTTGTCTTGGGCTCAGTTCACCAATTTGTTCTTGGAGAAGTTTCTTCCAGTCACCCAGAGAGAGGATCTCCAGAGGCAGTTTGAGCGTCTTCAGCAGGGATCTATGACAATTACATAGTATGAGACCAGGTTCATCACTTTGGCCCGACATGCTATCATGATACTCCCCACCGCCCGAGAGAGGGTGAGGAGGTTTATTGAGGGGCTAGCTCAGCCGATTAGACTACATATGGCCAGAGAGACATGCAGTGATATTTCATTTTAGGAGGCGACCAATGTGGCCAGGCGAGTCGAGATGGTCTTATTGCAGGGTAGTGGTCAGGGGTCTGACAAGAGGCCTCGTCATTTTGGCCGGTTCAGTGGTGCCTCATCTGGAGGCAGGTATTCTTTTGGCAGAGGTCATCCTTCTAGACCCTTTCAGTCAGCACTTCAGGTATCCCACAGTGCACCACCAGCTCCTATCAGTGCACCGGCGCTCCAGAGTTTTCAGAGTGGTTACTCCGGTCGGCAGGGACAGTTTCAGGGCCAGCAGTCTTAGAAGCTGAGATCTTGTTATACTTGTGGTGGGTCGGGGCTCATTGCTAGATTTTGCCCCCGAGCCTCGAGTGGTTCTCAGCACCAGGGTTCCTGTGCTATGATCCCCGCACCAGGTGCACCACCACCCATTAGCCAACTAGGGGTGGAGGTCGAGGTGTCAGAGGTAGAGGCCAAGCAGTTAGAGGTGGAGGTCAGCCCGCGGTAGGTCGATCCAGGGATGTTTAGATTGGTGGGGCCCAGCCACGATGTTATGCTATTCTCCCCAGGCCTGAGGCTGAGGCCTCCGATGCACTCATTACATGTATGGTTTTAGTTTGCAGCAGGGATGCTTCGGTTTTGTTTGATCCGGGGTCCATATTTTCTTATGTGTCCTCATATTTTGCTCCGTTTCTGATTATGCCTCGTGATTCCCTGAGTACTCCTGTATATGTGTCTACACCGGTGGGTGATTCTATTGTGGTAGATCGAGTCTACCATTCATGTATAGTGGTTATTGGTGGTCTTGAGACCAGAGTATATCTTCTACTCCTAGATATGGTTGATTTTGATGTTATTTTGGGGATAGATTGGTTGTCTCCTTATCATGCTATTCTGGACTGTCATGCCAAGACTGTGACCTTGGCCTTGCCGGGAGTACCCTGATTGGAGTGGAGGGGGACTCTTAGTCATTCTTACAGCAGGGTTCTCTCATATATGAAGGCTCGGCGCATGGTTGAGAAGGGGTGTTTAGCCTATTTGGCTTATGTTCGTGATTCTAGTGTCGAGGTTCCTTCTATGGAGTCTGTGCCCATTGTTCTTGAGTTTCCAGATGTGTTTCCTGCAGACCTGCCGGGTTTGCCACCCGACAGGGATATTGACTTTTGCATTTATTTGGCTCCGAGAACTCAGCCCATTTCTATTCCTCCATATCGTATGGCCCCGCCAGAGCTAAAGGAGTTGAAGGAACAATTGCAAGATTTGCTAGATAAAGGATTTATTAGGCCTAGTGTTTCTCCTTGGGGTACGCCAGTGTTGTTTGTTAAAAAGAAGGATGGAATGATGAGGATGTGAATTGATTACCGGCAATTGAACAAGGTTACTATCAAGACAAGTATCCATTGCCGAGGATTGATGATTTTTTTGATCAACTTCAGGGTGCCACCGAGTTTTCAAAGATTGATTTGAGATCTGGCTACCATCAATTGAGGATTAGGGCGTCCGATGTCCCTATGACAGCCTTTCGCACTCGGTATGGACATTATGAGTTCTTGGTGATGTCGTTTGGGTTGACAAATGCCCCAGCCGCTTTCATGGAGTTGATGAACCGAGTGTTCAGGCCTTATTTGGATTTTTTCGTGATCGTCTTCATTGATGACATTTTGATTTACTCCCGCAATCGGGAGGAGCACGAGCAGCACCTTCGAGTCGTTCTCCAGACTCTGAAGGACAGTCAGTTGTATGCTAAGTTTTCCAAGTGTGAATTCTGGTTGAGCTCGGTTGCATTCTTGGGTCATGTGGTATCAGCAGAGGGTATTCAGGTGGATCCCAAGAAGATTTAAGCAGTCAAAGATTGTCCTAGACCCACATCAGCTACAGAGATTCAGAGTTTCTTGGTCTTAACAAGTTACTATCGTCGGTTTGTGGAGGGATTTTCATCTATTGCATCCCTGATGACCAGGTTGACTCAGAAGGGTGCCCAGTTCAAGTGGTCAGATGAGTGTGAGGCGAGCTTTCAGAAGCTCAAGACAGCCTTGACCACGACACCAAAGTTGGTTTTGCCCTCAGGTTCGGGGCCATATACTGTGTATTGTGATGCTTCTCAGATTGGACTTGGTGCAGTGCTGATGCAGGATGACAAGGTTATAGCTTATGCTTCACGTCAATTGAAGGTTCATGAGAAGAACTATCCAGTTCATGATTTAGAGTTAGCATCCATTGTCCACGCGCTGAAAATTTGGAGGCATTATCTGTATGGTGTGTCATGTGAGGTGTTCACAGATCATAAGAGTTTGCAATATCTGTTCAAGCAGAAAAAGTTGAATATGAGGCAGAGAAGATGGTTAGAGCTGTTGAAAGATTATGACATTACCATCTTATATCATCTGGGGAAGGCCAATGTGGTGGCCGATGCTTTGAGCCGGAAGTCAGTCATCATGGGTAGTCTTGCTTATATTTTGGTCGGGGAGCGACCGCTTGCTTTAGATGTTCAGGATTTAGCCAACCGGTTCATGATATTGGATGTTTCTGAGACCGACAATGTTTTAGCTTATACGGTGGCTCGTTCTTCATTATTCGACCGTATTCGGGATCGGCAATATGATGATCTTCATTTGCGTTCCCTTAGGGACATGGTTTGGCACGGAGGTGCCAATCAAGTTTCAGTTGGTGATGATGGAGTCTTACGGATGAAAGACCGTATTTGTGTGCCTGATGTTGATGGGCTTCGTGAGTTGATATTGCAGGAGGCCCATAGTTACCGGTATTCCATTCATCCGGGTGGCGCAAAGATGTACCAGGATTTGCGGCAACATTATTGGTGGCGGAGGATGAAGAAAGATATCGTGGCATATGTAGCTCGGTGCTTGAATTGTCAGCAGGTTAAGTACGAGCACCAGAGACCCGGTGGATTGATGCAGCGGATTGAGATTCCTGAGTGGAAGTGGGAGCGTGTCACCATGGATTTCGTAGTTGGACTTCCACTGACTCAGAGGAAGTTCGATGCAGTATGGGTCATTGTGGATAGGCTGACCAAGTCAGCGCATTTCATCCCTGTGGCAGTTTCCTATTCTTCGGAGAGGTTACGCAGGTATCTACATCAGGGAGATTGTTCGCCTTCACGGTGTGCCCGTGTCCATTATTTCTGACCGAGGTACGCAGTTTACCTCACATTTCTGGAGAGTATTTCAGCGTAAGTTGGGCACACGAGTTGAGTTGAGCACAACATTTCATACTCAGACGGACGGACAGTCCGAGCGTACTATTCAGATTTTAGAGGATATGTTGCGAGCATGTGTCATTGACTTTGGAGGTTCTTGGGACCAGTTTTTGCCTTTAGCTGAGTTTGCCTACAATAACAACTATCAATCAAGCATTCAGATGGCTCCTTATGAGGCGTTGTATGGTAGGCAGTGTCGGTTTCCAGTTGGGTGGTTTAAGCCGGGAGAGGCTCGGTTATTGGGTACGGAGTTAGTGCAGGATGCCTTGGATAAGGTGAAGATCATTCAGGATAGATTTCGTACAGCTCAGTCCAGGCAGAAGAGTTATGCAGACCGCAGAGTTCAAGTTTTGACATTCATGGTAGGAGACCGGGTATTGCTTCGGGTGTCGCCCATGAAGGGCGTGACGAGGTTCGGAAAGAAGGGCAAGCTGAGCCCTAGATTTATTGGCCCGTTTGAGATTCTTGATAGGGTGGGAGATGTGACCTACAGACTGGCCTTGCCATCGAGTTTATCAGCCGTGCATCCATTGTTTCATGTATCTATGCTTCTGAAGTATCTCGCTGATCCATCCCATGTGCTTGACTTCAGCAGTGTCCAGTTGGACAAGGATCTAACCTATGAGGAGGAGCCGGTAGCCATATTAGACTGGCAGATTCGTCAGTGGAGATCAAAGAGTTATCCTTCGGTCCGTGTTCAATGGAGAGGTCAGCCTACCAAGGCAGCTACCTGGGAGTACGAGTCCGATATGCAGAGCAAGATATCCCCATCTATTCCCTAATTCAGGTACGTTATTATGTCTGTTCGAGGACGAACGTTTGTTTTAAAGGTGGAGATTGTGATGACCCAAAAGGTCATCCCGTATTTTATAAATCCATTCTGTGTTCCGAGGTCATGAAAACCTCCTTTTGTCTCACCTCAATTTGCATGCGCAGCTCGGGCGTGTAGCCGGGAAGACTTTATGTGAAAAACTGAGAAAAATTGATAGTTTTGTTTTTGAAATTTGAATTAAGTTGACTTTGGTCAACATTTTTGGTAAACGAACCCGGACCCGTGATTTGACTATAACGACCCGACCTGTCGTTTTGTGCTCTAGCTCGTCGTTCAGTAGTTTGAGGTCACGAGTAGCTTCATTTCAGGTGTTATGAATCACAGGCGTCGTCGGAGTTGAAATTCGGGAAGTTCAGAGTCAAATTGGAAAGAAAATTCTCATTTCGGAAGCCTTAAGTGGAAGAATCGACTAAGATCTAAATTTGGAGTAAACGACCTTGGAATTAGGATGTGAAAGTTCCAGCAGGTTCGTATGATGATTTCGGGCTTGGGTGTATGTCCGGATCGGGTTTTGGATGACCCGGGAGCGTTTCGGCGTATATTGTGGAAGTCAGCATTTTTGAAGAAATTTTCTAAGTCTTGGTTGAAGTGCGTTTCAGTGATATTGATGTCCGTTTGGGATTCCGAGACTGAGAGTAGCTCCGTATGGTGATTCTGGAATTGGGAGCGCGATTGGAAGTGAATTTGGATGTCCGTAGGTTATTTTGAAGTCATTTGGCTAAAGATAGAAATTTGAAGGTTTTCGAGAAATCCGACCGGAAGTGAAAGTTTTGATATCGGGGTCGGGATGTGATTCCGAAAGTTGGAGAGGGACTGCAATGTTTAATGTGACTTGTGTGCAAAATTTGGGGTCAATCGGACGTGAATTGATAGGTTTCGGCGTCGGATGTAGAAGTTTGAAATTCCTAAATTCATAAAGATTGAATTGGAGAGGGATTCGTCTTTTCGATGTTATTTGATGTGATTTGAGGCCTCGAGCAAGTTCGCATTATGTTTTGGAACATGTTGGTGTAACTGGACGGAGTCCCAGGGGTCTCGGGTGGATTTTCGGGTAGTTAACTGATCAAATTTGAAGTTTGAGAAAAACTGAGGTTGCTGTCATCTAGTGTGACTGCACCTGCGAGGCTTTGGCCGCAGGTGCGACTTTGGCGCCGCAGGTGCAAGGTTTTGCTGGCTTGGCTGGGAGCGCAGGTGCGATGCAATTTCCGCACCTGCGAAGGCGCAGATGCGGACAATGGGGAGCAGGTGTGGATCCGGCTGGAGGAGAAGGAAGCCGCAGGTGCGGGCTCTTGGGCGCACCTGCGGGAGCGCAGGTGCGTGATGTAGACCGCATGTGCGAAAATGGGCCTAGGCAGATTGTTTTAAAATCGGGAATTTGTCCATTTCCTCTCATTTTTCTCTTTGTTGGGCGATTTGTGGAGAGCTTCAAGTGGGGATTTTCGTCATCTATGTCAAGGTAAGTCATTTCAACTCATTTCAAGTTAAATACATAGTTTAGGTTCGGATTTGAGTGTGGGAATTTGTGGAACATTTGGGATTTTTGAAGAAAAATCTAGAATTCATAATTTGGAATTTTGACCACGAATTTGAGCATGAAATTAAGAGTAAATTATATATTTGAGCTAGTAAAGTCATGGGTAATCCTTATCTTCGAAAAATTTGGGAATTCGGGCACGTGGGCCCGAGGGCAATTTTGTCAATTCTTCGAGCAGAGTTGGGATTTCATATAAATTGAATGATTTTGCGTATTAGGGATATTTTCATTAATTTGCCGTTATTTTGCTAGTTTTGGAGCATTGTGCAATTGATTTGAGTCGTCGGAAGGGCTTGGAAGCTGGATTATGGAATTTCGGAGCGAGGTAAGTGTCCTTTCTAACCGTGTGAGGGGGAATTGTCCCCATAGGTGAACTAATTGAATATGTGCTACTATTTGCGAGGGCTACGTACGTACGAGGTGACGGGAGTCTGTGCGTAGCTACTATTATGCTTGTGTCTGGATAGTCTAGGACCCACTAGCATGCCTTACTTGTTGTACTTGTGATCTTGCCAATGATATTAGACTGTTAATACTATCGAATTAGTAATTGATTACCTAAGAAAGTTAGAGTTTACTTTTCTTAATCATTTAGAAAGAGAATTGATTCGTCCATGGATAATTGTGTTCCTGATAAAATTATAATATTTAAACATTATTAAACTTGGCAAATGAATTTCCAGACAAAGATTCAAATACTATTGTCACGACCCGAAATCCCACCTTCGGGCCATGACTGCGTCTAACGTTGAACCCGCTAGACAAGCCAACGTTCGAAGTAAATAAAAACTCATTAACAACAAATACGGACAAGATAACTAAGGCTTCGATGGCCCACCATACGATACTTAACAAAATAACCAAAATATAACATAGCAGTTTCGAGATACAACCCGTATACAAAATCCCAGAACTGGTGACACATACTCACAAACTATCTAGGAGATTACTACAAACAAAAGGTCTAAAATGAATACATAAAATTGTATTTGAAATACAAAGTAAGACAGAGCTGAAAGTGGAAAGTAGCAGGTGACGTCAAGGCCAACGAACGTCTGCGGGTCTACCTCGATGTCTCCCGTATGAACTGATGAGATGCTCCGACCGTCAGTGGCCACCGGGTCCGGCTACGTAGTCTGCACAACATAAAGAAGTGCAGGTGTAGCATCAGTACAACCGACCCCATGTACTGAGTAAGTGTCGAGCCTAACCTCGACGAAGTAGTGACGAGGCTAGGACCAACACAACATATGTACCTGTGCAATTTTACATAATAACAGGAAAAATGGCAACAGAAAAAAGCAAGTAAGGCAGATACGGGGAGAACATGCTGGGGAGATAGGGTAACAATATGCTATCACATAAGTACAGGGTAATAAATGAAACGTAAAGACAAGGCAGAAATTTTGCTTCTCAAACATATAATGAACAGAAAAGGCACGACATGTCCCCTCGTGCATAACCTCACAGTCACTCGGCACGGAATGTCCCCTCGCACTTATATAATAACACTCGGCATGGAATGTCCTTTCGTGCATAACCTCACAATCACTCGGCATGGAATGTCCCCTCGTGCATATATAATAAAACTCGGCACATAATGTCCCCTCGTGCATAACCTCACAATCACTCGGCACGGAATGTCTCCTCGTGCATATATAATAACAAGTAGTCAGCACGACATGTCCCCTCGTGCGACGAATAATAAAAGCACAAGGCAACCATAATATGAAAGTCAACATTACGAAGTCTCAAGTGCATGGAAATATTCAATACAATTCTATTGTTCCGGCAAGGAGAAATCATCATTTACAACATCAACAAATGCCCGACAAGGGTCTCAGCTATAACCAACCTCGCATCAGTAATACAATTTCAACAGTGTAAGCCTCAACTGGAACAAATAACTCAATAACTCTCCACGTCATGAAACAACATCAAGTATCACTTTTAATTCATAATTTACTCATAGTGCGGGGAATATTAAGAACATAGCAAATTTCATCACAATTGACTCACGGGCATACTTGACCGCAACGCATAGGCACTCGTCACCACGCCTATACGTTGGACATGAGTTGCACATAGCAAATAAGACTCTATACCTAATCCCTCAAGCTGAGGTTAAGCCAAACACTTACCTCGGCTCCAAAAATTGCAAGTCAAGCCTCGATCACAGCCTTTCCTTTAGAATCCGACTCCGGAACGGTATTATCTAGACATAATCAACCCAAGTATATCAATAATGGCTCAATAAATCAAACCCATAGCCTAATTATTTATTTCAAAGCATTCTTACTAAGATTCCAAAATTTGACCCCGGGCCCGCTTTGTCCAAACACGAGGCCCGGACCAAAACCCGATTACCCATAACCCTACGAGTTAGAATATATGATTTGTTTTAAGATTCGACCCCAAATTGAGGTTGAATTACTCAAAATTCTAAACATCCAACTCTACCTAAAATCCTTAATTCCTACTTTAATTTCCATGTTTTTAGGCCTAGAATTTAGTGATTAATTGAATAAATTAAGAGGAAACGAGATCAGGAGCACTTACCTATGGAGTTATGGAGGTTAGGGAGCTTGGTTTCGCCTATGGGTGGGTTTGAGGAAGAAGGGGGGAGTGAAAGATGGAAGTGATCCGTAATGGGTCTGTTTTTGGGGTTATTAAAATCACTGGGTGTATTTACCCTTCGCGTTCGCGAGCCACTGGCCGCGTTCGCGAAGGCTTGGCAGCTGGGACCTATGCGTTCGCGGAACCAGGGCCGCGTTCGCGTAGGTCTGACCCCCTAACCCTCCGCGTTCGCGTGCCACTGCCCGCGTTCGCGAAGAACAACCTACCTGACCCCCAGACGCCACCCCATAACACTATGCATTCGCGAGAAGGGCGTCGCGTTCTCGTAGAGCAGCCCCCCCATAGCTCCGCGTTCGCGCTCGTACCCCTACGTTCGCGTAGAACAAAACCCAAGCTATACTATTTACCCTTCGCATTCGCGTACCCTTGGCCGCGTTCGCGAAGGGTATCACACTAGACATCAGAAACCTGCAACATCACACCAGATTTTCATGTTTTTCACACCCCGTTAGCTACCCGAAACTCACCCGAGCCCTCGGGGCTCAAAACCAAAAACACACACGACTCCCACAACATCCTACGGACGTGTTCAAGCTTTTAAATCATCAAAATATCATCAAAAACCATGAATCAAACCCCAAAACCAAATTAATCAATCTTAAGAACTTTGAAATTCTAGAATTCACTTCAACGCGCCGAACCAGCCTATACCACTCGGAATGACTTCAAATTTTGCAGATAAGTTATAAATGACATAATGGAACTATTCCCGGTCTCGGAATTTCATTCGGACCTCGGGAACATAAAATCACCTCTCAAGCCAAATTTCAAATTCTTTAGAAACCCCACAAGTTCATTAACTCCCTTTTTCCTTATTTGGATCCGAAACCAATCAAATCAAGCCCGTTTTACACCAAATTCCACATATAGGAAATAACATATAATAAACCTGTTCCGGGCTCCGGAACCGTAATCCGGTCCCTGTAACACGGCTTTCACATAATTACTCATTTTCACAATCCTTTATTATTTCCTGAAAACAGTTATCTTTAAAAATTCATTTCTCGGGCTTGGGACCTCGAAATTCGATTCCGGGCATACGACCAAGTCCTATATTTTCCTACGGACCCTCAGGGACCGTCACATCACGGGTCTGGGTCCGTTTACCAAGAATGTTGACCAAAGTCACTTTATTCAATTATTCAATTTAAAAAAAAATCCCATCTTTAACAACTTTTCACATGGAAGCTTCCCACTACCTGCCCGGGCTGCGCACGCATAGCGAAGTGAGATTAATGGAGGCTTTCGAGGCCTCGGAACACAGATTTAGCTGGAAATACCTAGGTTGACCTTTTGGGTCATCACAATCTCCACCTCTAAAACAAACGTTCGTTCTCGAACGGACATAGTAAAGTACCTGAATCTGAGAAAAGCTGGGAACGACTCCTCATATCGGACTCGGACTCCCAGGTAGCTTCCTCGGCAGGCTGACCTCTCCACTGAACACGGACCGAAGGATAACTCTTCGACCTCAACTGGAGAACCTGCCTATCTAATATGGCTACTGGCTCCTCCTCATAAGTCAGATCCTTGTCCAATTGGACACCGCTGAAAT
>ML266393.1:0-17036 GCA_005239495.1 Nicotiana undulata | reverse complement strand
TACTTGAATTTGAACTATTAGTACTATGTTTGGACTTTAGACTTGTTAATGTGTTTGAACTATAACTTTGGACTGTTTGTAATGTTGAACTATTACTTTGGATGTGTAGCTGTTGGGAAATACAGTTGTGTAGCTGAAATATTTCTGATTTCTGTTGGGAAATACACATGTGTAGCTGAAATATTTAACTGTTTTATCAATGGCAAAGAACTATTAGTTGTGTTGTGTTAGATAGCTGTGTAGCTGAAATATTGAACTGTTGTGTTAGTTGATTTATTATGGTGCACACTGCAAAGTGACAGTGTAACTGTAATCAGCGTGTAAAGCATCACATTCTTTATATAGTGTAATATTAAGTGTAAACAATTGTAACAATTATGAAGGAATGATCAATACATAATTGTTGATGGCTGCCGCTAGACCAAGTGACCAACTACGGTATTGTATACAACAACTTCTGGCAGTTTGATTTCTTAGTTTTATATATTGCAAATCTTTTTTAGTTGTTTTATCTTATCGGGTAAACCGATAATGATCGATAACCGATAACCAATATCTTATCGGTTTGGTTATCGGGTTATGATAGTTGTAAACCGATAACCGATAGGCAAAACCGATAATGTCCAAAACCGAACCGAACGATGCCCACCCCTATTTCCAACCGTGTCACCCACCAGGATCGAGACCCACTAATGTCCATTCAATTTTGTTTTTCCTCTTGGCACTACTTTCCTTTATCCATTTTTTCCACTTCTTCTCTTTTTCTTAATTTCTTTTATTTTCTTCATCTTTGTATTTCCTCTCTTTGTAAAACCCCATTTTTGTTATACTTTTAATTATATTTGCTTCCGTTTTCTTTTTTCTACACCTCAAAATTCTTATTTGAATATGACTTTAATCATATTTCTTTTTTATTATCTAATGCTAGTTTTCCATTGATTTTAAATCAAGGAACAAGCATCGTCAATTTGGTTATTGTGTATTTAATTATGCACCAAAAATCTTGCGGAACCAAAAGATAATTTAAAATAGACCCGAATCCAATTAATTTAAGAAAGAGCAAACCGGCCAAATGTATATTCTAATTCAATTGCCTTCGCTGGCGATAGATTTGCATTAAATATAGTGGGCACATGTAGCCATCAAATCGTGGATCCGCCTATGATGAGAATGACATTCCTCACTTATAGGCGGAAGTCATTTTACTTACAACTATCTTAATTTTTTAACTACATATTATTTGCTTCAACTAGCATTAGACTTTATTAATAATCTCTGGTCTTCAAATGTTTCATTGGATTACTCTCCAATTTGTTGATACTATTTATTAATTTTTAATATATATTTTCTGAATAATATTTCCTTTGGAAAATGACTTTTGTCGCACCAAACACACCCTAAATTTCACACTTATTTATTTTTGGGATAAGTAAGATTATATATCAGAATATAGAAATGAGGAAAGGAGAATTAACCTTCAGTAACAACGCCAAAAGGTGAGAAGATCTTCTTCAACTTTTCATTCGTAGTGTAAAACGATAATCCTGTTTAAAAGAACAAAAATCGAATGCATCAGTGTTAGGGTTTTACTAAGGACTCCACCAGACGAATAAATCAAACTAATAAGAATAGATAAAATACAACATATTTGTGTGTGTGTGTGAGAGAGAGAGAGAGAAATATCGGGAGAGAGAAATATCGGGAGAGAGAGTGCGTACTGCTGACGAATAGCTGCAACCCTTTTGCCATCTGAGTTCCGAGAGCAGCGCTGTATCATCAAGTCAAAGAGGCGCTGTATTTGTCGAAATTGCAGGTCGGTCACTGTTTTAATTGGAAATTCATATTGGTCCCTGTTTTTCTCATTAATTATTGTATGTCCCTATTTCAGTTTTTTTTTTCCTTTTAAATTTTAGTGCGATAAGAAATTAGTTTTCAGAAGTCAGAAGGGGAGACATTGCCACTATTTATATATTGTCCCCTTTTAGCTAGTTATGCAAAAATAATCTTGGCTAAAATTTGGTACCATTGAATTGTTCACAAGTTCTATCTATGAGCAAATTTTGCCTATGTTATTCGACTGCTTACAAATTTTTCGAAACGACAAAATTTGATAGTAAAAACATAGAACCAATAATGATTTACATTGAGAATTATTTTTATGAAGAACAAAGCTAACATAATTCACCTAATAAATAACGATACAAGTAAATAAGTATATTGCTAAAATTGTGTCTTTGCGCAGCACAAGATCTAAATCCTGCCTTTAGACAGTGTAAGACAGTAGAAAAATGTACATTAAAAATTCATCAGCGTCAAATGTAGCATTTTTGCATATCCAAAATTTGACTTTCACTAGTTTATACTACTAACTTTCGACTACTCGTTAACTTACAACCCTAATGCTCGACCTTCACACCTTCATATAAAGAGCCATGTTCTCGAAAATCTGAAAACGCGCCATGTCCTGTGTGATCACCTCGACCCAATACTTCTTAGGCCGCCCTCTACCTCTTCTCGTACCTGCCAGAGCCAACCGCTCACACTTCCTAACCGGGACATCTAGACTTCTCTTCTGCACGTGTCCGAACCATCTAAGCCGCGCTTATCGTATCTTGTCGTCCACCGGAGCCACGCCCACCCTCTCCCAAATATCTTCATTCCTAATCTTGTCCAGCCTAGTGTGCCCACACATCCATCTCAACATCCTCATTTTTGCTACTTTCATCTTCTGGATTTGACTGGCCAACACTCAGCCTCATACAACAAGGCCGGTCTAACCACCGCTCTATAGAACTTACCTTTGAGTTTCGGTGGCACATTCTTGTCACACAGAACTCTAGACGCTAACCTCCATTTCATCCCCCCACCCCAATGTAAGTCACCTGTCACGACCCAAATCGGAGGGCTACGACGGGCACCTGATACTTTACTCAACTGAGTACTGTCGCGCCCCCCTTTTTCCTCGCGGAGTCCGGGGTTTCAGCATTTTGGGACAACTCATTTCCTTTTGGGAAAGGGGTATAGAAGTTGAAGAGTCGCCACCTAACGGATTTAAGGTGCGTTAGGGCACATATTTCAAATAAGTCATATAAACTGATTTACGCTACCAGAGATTGGGTAAGGACTTGAAATTACCTTGAGGGGAAGGTGTTAGGCACCCCTCGAGGTCCACAACGGTGGGTCCTGACCAAACTCATTTTGTGAATTAGTCTTTAAACAAATAAAGCAGTCTAAGCATACATATGTATATAAAATAAGATAAGGGGAAGTCCTAGGTTTATTAGCCTATAAGATCACATCTGTACAATGCCCGGTAAAACTTTCCTCAATGAGAGGTGTTACACTTGGCATTAGTGCACAATTCATCATAGCCTCTACTACCTAATTACCCCCCCCCCCCCCCCCCCTTTAGTGGTTATTTAAGCGATTCTAATTAAACGAACTCTATGCGTGCATTACCCGTCCCTTCCTTATGGCCTTGGAGGCGTTTAGGACCTCTAATTGAGGCAGTTCTAGACTCTCCTAAGGTGTTTAAAGGAGAAAATCTAAGCGACAATAAAGAACAAATAGGACTGTCAAATGAAAGAACAACTAAGGGGGCTCATGTTTACCTCCGTAAATAAACAGACAATTAGCACGTCTCAAAAATCAAGATTTTAGATGTCTCAGAATGGCTGTAGAACAGGATATCTAAGTGAGTAAGCAGAATGCATGCAAGATCTTGTGTCAAAGAGAGGTAATAAAGACCTAAGCAGTTTGCCTACTGATTTTAGGACCTGTTGGGTCTGGGCAGTTCACAAAATAACTAAACAAACACAACTTTACCAGTTTTGCAAGATTTTAATTATCTATAGGTTTGCCTAGGTGTGGATCTGATATACCCTATAAACATGATATCTAACTGTGATCAGCATTCTAACAAACAATTTAGAGCAAATAGTTTGGATTTATTATGTCCTATAAACATGCTGTCTAAGTGCTGAGCATTACAAAACTGGTTTATGCACATTTATCTCTTATAACATGATATCTAAGTGTTGGGATTACTTTTAAACTTACTCTTATAGATAGAATAATTATTGATTTACGATGTGGACATGGTTTTAAAGCGAATGCAATAACGGTCCTAAAGCGAGACTTCTAATGCACATAAAGAATGAACGTTTGTTAGGTAGTAACAGTAGTAGCTTGGTAACAGAATTTCTATGTGGCCATGATTATGCAGAAAGTGTAAAAAGCAAAAATTTTAGAACATAATGCGCCTATAACATGTTTCTAGTATTCCAAACAATCCTAAAGCATGGTCTCTAATGCATGCACATAATCCTAAGAACATGATCTCTAATGCAACAAGTAGTCATAATGAACCTAAGGGCATGATTTCTACCCAGTTTTCCCACAAAAATTATATAAGAATCTCTCCTTTTTTACTAATTTCTCCAATATCTGTTTACAAGGATTATTGTTACAAACCATAAATAAATGAATTACATAATAAACAAAAACTATGTTATAGGGAGCCTGAATACGCCCAACATGAACCTGGAAATACCAGGCCTTCAAACACTCCTAGATGCCATAGTTTCATAGTGTCCAATAGGGGGTATCCTGGTGCGTCAAAGTTTCCAAGGGCCTCAGGGACCCCGGGCAATGCTCACACCAAGATCCTTCCAAATAGAGAAGTGGTTATGTGCAGTGTGGAAGGGCCAACCCAAGTGTTCCAGAGTTCGGAGGAATCTTATGGATTCCTAGGCAGTACACACGCTGGAGGGGCAGAATCTTAAGTAATCTAAGGGTGATCACGCCCAACTATGTCTTATAATAAACAAAGCGGTCGCTGCAAATATAATCTGGTTTAAGTCCGGAGTCGAATCCTCAGAGAACTAACCTATCTATCACAACCTTCAGTGATGCTATTAAAAGCCCAGACAAATTCCGGATGCAATAAGTTTCTCAATACTTGTTGGGAATTTATTAACTAAAGGAACGTATAAACAAAACTAACAATATTCAACAAAGAAGATACTCAATGGTAGAAGGATCTAGGGCAGTGATTTCCCCAATTGCTAGACTAATTCTGACTCTTTTGTTATAATCTCACCGTGTCACTCTATGAGGATTATGATCTATAGGTTACTGCAATTATCTCTCGATCAACTTCAGTAATTTACTAGAGCATTCTATCGAACTACTCTAGCTGATAATTATTACAACTCTAATTTATCCCACCAAAGTTTCGTTATTTCTAACCCCACTTTTAAATTTAAGTAATGAATCTCTTCAATTACCCGAAAGTGGTGTTGTTCAATCAACAATCTAACTTAGTATTCTTTCTCAAGCAACACAAGTCAATTAGACACGATTAATCAAGGGCTCATTCAATTAATCACCATATACAACGTAGTTGAACAATCTTAGATAAAACCCGGATTGCTTATAACAATAATGAGTCAAAATCTCATCTAACAATTGGTTCCATCAACCCTAGATGGATTTTTTAGCTACTCATACTCAAACACAATGAAAACTTAAAAGAAATCATAATTCTCAAAATAAAGATAAAAGAAAGAGAATAGAAAAGACTCTAATTGTAGGTTGGTCTCCTCACACTTGTTCTTGCCTCCTAATTGAGTCTAAAACAAGCTTAACCTTCTTATATACGAGCTCATAGGGTTTAAATAGGGCTAGGCTAACTTTTCCCATTTTTTTACACTTCAGTCCTTCAATTTTCTGGCGTTTCAGTACTCGCCCGTGGCCGCGGCAAAACGCGGCGCGACGCGGTGAATTGCGTCCATTCTGATTCTCGCTGCATAGCCCACCACACTCCAGTCGCGGTCGACCGCGGTCGCGGTGGGCCCCATTCCAACTATCTTCGCCTTTTTCTTGCTTCTTTTTCCCACGGGTTCTTCTCGATTGGCCTTAAACTCACGTAATTGGCTCCAAAACGCTCCAAAGTGTCTCCCATCATGGATTATATCCTGCAAAGCATAGAAACACTGATTAGAGCATTTTGTTATTATTATTTGCACTTAAAACACACTAAAGTATGATTCATTATGAGTGAAAATAATGTCTAAATAGCCTACTATCAACACCCCACACTTAAACCGTTGCTCGTCCTCGAGCAGCAAAACCACACTCTACATGCCTAATCTTCTCATGTTACCTTCCTCACTCTTCATACCCATCATAACCACACAGTATATTACTTTAGCGCGACATCCTAGCCTTGAGAGCGGACTCTTTTCTAGCCACGTTATGTTCCTAACTAGCTCTCCTACTCTAATTCATAGGTATAAACTCACCTTCCCTTCATGAATCATGTGCCTCCTCACTATACAAGAGACTTATTTCACTCACAAATCACTCATTGAGGAATTCGAATATAAACTTTTCACTCACCCTCAAAAATAAATTCATGCCACAAACAACACACCATAGGCTTGCCCGTAGTGTAATACTCGATTAATCGAGTTCGGTTGGTCTAGAATCAATTAGGATTTTATTTGGTTGTAATGTTGGCTGCAGGACAGGTAGGATACATATGGGTATAGTGACTACACGTCCCTAAGCACTCCACTACATTTTTACACTTCATGCTCTCACTTTGTCAAACCTTCCTTCCACCTTTACACTATTGTGTTACCCCTTGTTCTTTCAAGCACACTTCTCATTTACTAGACACCACCAATTTGAGATGTTCTTTTTTATTATTATATTCGGGTGGCCTATAGTATTGATTATCAACCAATTAGGTGGGACAACTATATACAAAAGGGTTAAGCAAAGGAATGCCTATATCACTTTCCAGACCAAACGAGACTACCATTTCACTTTGTACACACACAGGGCAAGTTCTAGGCATTGAGTGTTAACACAAAATACACAAAGTCTCACTCACACATGGCACATGACTCAATTCAGTTAGGGTTATCAGACACTCTGTTTTAAGCACTTGAGCCATTCAGGAACACACAATTTAAGGCCTTATTAGAGTCAACTAAAAAGCCTAAGTGTCCCGCTAAAGCAATCTTTATTAAGGGCATCATAGGGTTAAGGGCCCTATTCTCATCTTTGTTTTTCACCCACGACTCCTAAATTAAAAAAAAAACTAACTACACCCGGTTCAAATGGAAACCCTTGGAAAAGAACCGTGGTATGAAGAAAAACCAAGGGGGAGTTGATACACTNTATATATATATATATATTTTTTTTTTTTTAAGACTCGACTCAAAACCCTGAAGAGACCCGTCGAAAGGTGTCCGTCTTCGGGCCAAGTCAACACTAATCAAATAAAAAAAATCAGCTATCAACAAACAAGCAAAACTACCAAACATTATATATACAACAACAACAATATCCCCCACCCCACACTTAAAAAATTGGCATGTCCCCATGCCAACAACGCCAACAACAATAAAGCACAGTGAGGTAAGGAGACTTCCCTGGTGTTCAGTCTTCATCAGAGACGGTGGCCGGGTCGAGATGATAGGAACACCCTAACGCTCGGAACCAGGCCATTATCCTCTTTTCGGACTTTGCATTTTGAGTGGCCAGAGCATCAACTCTGGCATTCAGGTTGTCCACTGAGGTGCGAAGGCCAACCACATCCTGCTCTAAGGTTGACATCTGAGTGCTCCGCCGAGGCTGAGATGGGCACGCCTCATCATGAAGTGGACTAGGCGGGGCATTGTCATGTACAACTTCATCCTCATCATCCACAACAAGAGGTACATGCTGCTCTTTTCCCACTATTATTTTGCCGGCCCTGAAAGGGGCCTTCTTTGCGAGTTTTCCATCTATGAAGCGATTCTCAGGGACATTGACAACACGACACAACCTGGTGACCAGTGAAGGGAAGTAGAACCCTTTTACTATCTAAGGAGATCTGATGAACATTTCATCATGGATTAACTGGGTCACATCGAAGTCAAGCCAATTGAAAAAACACCAAATCGCCACCGCACGAGTTGCATTTACATCAGTAGTGTTGCTAGAGGGAAGCAGTCGGCTACAAATGATGGTGAACCAGCATTTAGCCTCCCAAGTAAAAGATTGGGAGTTTAGAGTGATGCCGTGTTTTATCCATATGGTCTCCCCTCCCAAACAGATGGTCTGCACAATCATATTCCAATTGACTGGTGGTGTCTGGTGGAGTTGGTAGTGATCAATTTCTCCTGAGAAGATTGGTAGCCGGTATGCCCGGCGTATAGCCTCAAGTGAAGCATTCACCTTGGTTTTTCTGACTGTGACTACCCGGTTGGCATGTTCCGGGCAATTCACGTAGAACTACCGAACCATCAAAATATTTGCTTGTTCTGGTTCCTAAAAGAAGACGTCTAACTAGAGTCTCCTCAATTCATTGAACATCTCCAGGCTTTCATGCTGCAGCGCGACCCTGTCAATAGGAACTTCATGGACCATTTTTCGGGCTGCCTTTGCTTCACTTTCTTCAGCAGCTTTTGAAACAAACCGAGTGGAGTCAAACTGGCTTGTACTGGCTGGGGTTCTGCGTTTCCTGGATTGAGACATGGTACGTGACGCAAAAAGGTTTATTGTCAGAGAGTGTTCAATTTGTGTGACTACCGGGTGGTTGCTCAAACTTCACCACCAGGACGGTCACAATACCAATTATTAGCTCAATGGGGAAATTTTACAAACACATGGTGTGCATAATTCGTGACATGAATATATTAGCCCCTTATAGAACAATTCCTCCCCAATTTCAACCACAATCTACTACCAATGTCACCCCACTAACATGAATTTCTCCCAACCATAGAAAATCGTTTCACCAAGGCACCCTAAATTAATTACATAGAGAAAGAACACCAAAATTCTAGCCTAAACATGGTGGAGAACCACTATTACATGTACATTACAACAATGAACCACAATAAAACAGAGAATAAAGGAAAAATAACTAAACTAAAAAAAAGAAAAACGAGAGGGGGAACTTACTTGAACATAGGCGGAGATGAAAGTGGTAGATTGAGAACAATGGAGATGAGAGATGTGAGATGTGAGTTGGGGGGATTTAGGGAGGGAAAGATGGGAAATGAGGAGGGAGAGAGAGGGACGTTGGGGAGAAGAAGAAGAGAGAAGGAGTGAAATGAGGGGTTTTAGGTTTGGGATGTGGGTGAAGTGGGAGATGTGGGGTAAGTGGGTTAGTTTTAGAAAAGGGAAAAAAATAAAAAAAAATAAACATACCTGGCGTGGTCAGATGACTCGTTGCGGTCGCGCCGCAGTCGATGGAGAGGAGGAGATTCAGAAAGATTGTGTTTTTCCGCGGTCGCGGTGACGAAGGTGAGACAGAAACAGAATGTCTCAACTTTGATGCGGTCTCACCGCGGTCGCGGTAAGCTGAATCAGAAAGTGTGTATCCTACCGCGATCGCGCCGTGGTTGCACCGCGGTCGCGGTGACTGTGTCTCAATTTTGGCTATGTTTTTCTCACACATTTACCTTACCAGAGTTGTGTATTGACCTCGTCTTCTCCCTACATACCTCCAAGCTTGCCCTGCACACTCGATAATGGGTTAGTCGCATGTACATCAATTACAACACACACAAAAGAGAAAACAACTAAAATCATGGGTTGCCTCCCACACATCGCTTGATTTAACGCCGCGACACGACGAATACAACAATCAATGGGTTGCCTCCCATTAAGCACCTGATTTAACATCGCGACACTATCCAAGCCCTTGCTATCACTCCTCAGTTGTTAATTGGGGCTCCTCAAGAGTTATAACCATACTGCCCTCTTTTTCTTCACTCATACCAAGGTAGTATTTCAACCTATGACCATTCACTGTGAATTTGTTCGTCCCATCTTCCGATTCAATTTCTACAGCTCCACTTAGGAATAGTTGCACTACTTTGAACGGACCTAACCACCGGGACTTCAACTTACCCGAGAATAATCTCAGTCTTGAGTTGTATAATAGCACCAATTCGCAGGGTTGGAAGTGTCAATCCAAGATGTGTTTGTCATGCATCAATTTCATCCTCTCTTTGTATAATCAAGCACTCTCAAATGCGTGGAACCAGAATTCTTCAAGCTCATGCAACCCATTAACTCTGTTGGTTCCCGCTGTTTCCATGTCCAAATTCAATTGTTTCAGTGCCCACAGTGCTTTATGTTCGATCTCAATCGGAAGGTGTCAAGCCTTACCAAATACCAATTTGTATGGTGACATACCAATCAGAGTTTTGAAGGCTGTGCGGTATGCCCATAGTGCATCATCCAGTTTCATGGCCCAATCAGTTCTTGTTGCATTCACCATCTTTGAGAGGACACTTTTGATTTCCCTGTTAGATACTTCAACCCACCCGCTCATTTGTGGGTGATACGATGAGGCGACCTTGTGGCGAACTCCATACTTCTCCAACAAGCGTGCGAATGCTCTATTGCAAAAGTGAGAGCCACTATCACTGATTATGGCCCAGGGGGTACCAGAACGAGTGAAAATGTTTTTCTTTAAGAAGTTGGTTACCCCCTTGCATCATTGGTTGGGAGAGAAACTGCTTCGACCCACTTGGAGACATAGTCAACAGCGACCAGTATGTACTTGTTACTGTAAGAGCTGACAGATGGCCCCATGAAGTCAATCCTCCACAAGTCGAATACTTCCACCTCTTAGATTGTGGTCATTGGAATCTCATGACGACGGGATATGTTGCCCGTCTTTTGGCATTCATCATAGATTTTGACCCAGGCATGCGCATCCTTG
Organism: Nicotiana undulata; assembly: GCA_005239495.1. Lineage (NCBI taxonomy): Eukaryota > Viridiplantae > Streptophyta > Magnoliopsida > Solanales > Solanaceae > Nicotiana > Nicotiana undulata. The sequence goes on along the minus strand of ML266393.1, from coordinate 6,301 downwards.
AACAATGTAGGCCAATACAAGCCTGATTCTAGCACCTTTGCTATTGTCCGGATTCCTCCAAAGTGTCACCCGTAAGGTGAAGCATGAAAGGCCTGCAAAACAGAGGTTTGACCTTGCTCAGGGATACACCGCCGGATCATGTTATCAACACATATTTTTAACAATAAGGGCTCATCCCAATAATAATTACGACAATCCCGGAAAAACTTTTTCTTTTGGGTGGAAGAGAATTCGTGTGGTACTATAACACATGCTTAGTAGTTAGCAATACCAGCATACCATGATGCCTCCTCCATTGTCATCGCCAGTAATTGTTCATCCGGGAAAGCCTCAATGATATCTTCAGTTTCTGTTCTCTTTTCTACTCCTTCCAACCTCGAGAGGTGGTCTGCCACTTGGTTGTCCGTCCCCTTCCGGTCACGAATTTCCAGGTCAAATTCTTGTAGAAACAGATCCCAACGAATCAGGTAGGGCTTTGACTTCTTCTTTGCTATCAAGTACCTAATGGTTGCATGGTTAGTGTAAACAATAACTTTTGAGCCAATCAAATATGACTTGAATTTGTCGAAGGAAAACACTACAACGAGCATTTCCTTTTCAGTGATCGTGTAGTTTAACTGTGCCCCACTAAGCGTTCTGCTTGCATAGTAGATAGGGTGCATTATTTTCTCCTTGCGCTTTCCTAAGACTGCTCCTATCGCATAATCACTGGCATCACACATTATTTCAAATGGTGCTCCCAGTTGGGTGCAACAATAATGGGTCCAGTTACCAGTTTCTTCTTCAGCTCCTCAAATGCCAACCTGCAAGCATCAGAAAACACAAATTGATGGTCTTTTTCAAGCAGCTTACATAAAGGGTTAGCAATTTTTGAAAAATCCTTGATGAACCGCCGGTAGAATCCGGCATGACCAAGGAAACTCCTCACTGCTTTCACTGAAGTAGGTGGTCGCATCTTCTTAATCACATCAACCTTTGCATGGTCTACTTCACCCTTCTTGGACACTCTATGTCCCAACACTATTCCTTCTTGTACCATAAAATGGAGCTTCTCCCAATTCAACACCAAATTTGTTTCCACACATCTTTTGAGCACCCTTTTGAGGTTATGGAGACAATCTTCGAATGAATCTCCTACCATGGAGAAATCATCCATAAAAACCTCCATAATGTCTTTGACCATATCGGTGAAGATGGCTAACATACACCGCTGGAATGTGGTCGGTGCATTGCAGAGCCCAAAGGGCATTCTCCGGAAGGCAAAGATGCCATATGGACATGTGAAGGACGTCTTTTCTCTATCTTCCGGGGCTATTGATATTTGATTGTACCCCGAGTATCCATCCAAGAAACAAAAGTGAGAGCGCCCATCTAACCTGTCCAATATCTGGTCAATGAAGGGCAACGGGAAATGGTCCTTTCGGGTGGCTACGTTTAATTTCCTATAATCCATGCAGATCCGCCACCCTGTGACTGTACAAGTGGATATCAACTCTTTCTTTTCATTTTGTATGACAATCATTCCACCTTTTTTCGGTACACACTGGACGGGGCTCACCCAATTACTGTCAGAGATGGGAAATATGATGCCCGCGTCCAGCCACTTGATCACCTCCTTTTTCACTATCTCTTTCATGTTCGGGTTCAGCCTTCGTTGGTGTTCCTTGGAAGGTTTGTGCCCTTCTTCCAGGAGAATTTTGTGCATGCAGAAGGCTGGGCTGATACCCTTTATGTCTGCCATGGTCCAACCAATGACAGTTTTTCACTCTTGCAACGCCTTCAGTAATTGTTTTACCTGCACATCTAGCAAACTAGATGATATGATAACATACAAAGTAGAGTCGGGACCCAAGAAAGCATACCTGAGGTGAGCTGGAAGTGGCTTCAACTCTAGTTGTGGTGGTGTTTCGATTGATGGTTTGGCGGGTGGTGTGGCTCTTTGTTCCAAATAAAGGGGTTCAAATCGAGGTCCCCTCTTCCAAAATCCTTGGCCTTCGAGTGCCATGACCCACTCTGCCAACCCTTCGCCATCCATTTCTTCTAAATTTGTCAAAGAGGCTCCCAACGGGTCTTTGACAGTAAGGGTCTCATCTTCATCATGTAGGATCACATCCACCGCCTCTACCAGTGAGCAATTTGCATATTCTCTGTGTCTCCTCATGGATTGTTGGACGTTGAATATCACTTCTTCATCATTCAACCTCATTTTTAACTCCCCAGTTTCTTAATCAATCTGTGCTCTCCCAGTGGCTAAAAATGGCCTTCCCAAAATGATGGGAATCTCCTCGTCTACCTGACAGTTCATAATAACAAATTCTACAGGGAATACAAATCTCCCCACTTTCACTAACACATCATCAAGAATCCCTGTTGGTCTTTTTAACCGTGCGATCGACCAACTGCAAAAGCATAGAAGTCGGCCTAGCTCTGCCAATGCCCAACTTTGTGTAGATTGCCGAATGCATCAAATTTATGCTGGCTCCCAAGTCGCACAGTGCTTTTGCGAAAGCATAAATCCCAATGGTACACGGGATAATGAAGCTACCTGGATCAGACATCTTTTGAGCCATGGGTCTAGTCACCACCGCACTGCACGTCTGTGTCAGAGTTACTCTGGGCATGTCCTGGAAGTCAAATTTTTGTGACATCAGGTCCTTCATCATCTTAGCATAGCCTGGCATTTCCCTCAAGCATCCATCAAAGGAATGTTCAATTGAATTTGACGAAGCATCTCCATGAATATCCTGTATTGATCTTCCTTCTTTTGCTTTGCCAATATCTGAGGGAATGGTGCAAGCATCGCCTTTTGTCCATTGCTAGCTGGTTGTTCGTTGTTGGAATTTTGTGGCATAAGAGGGACCACTTGTTCTGCAACTTGCTCACCTTCTTTGGCCTTACCTTTATCTATTTGTGCTTGTTCAACCACCACTTCTGTAAGTTCTGCTGGTTTATCTACCACAGTTGGAATTGGAGTAGATGGAGTAGTCTCTCTACTGGTTTGAGCAATTTCTTGCTCCCTGTCTAAATCTCTCCCATTTCGGAGACTGACTGCCATTAGCTGATTCGGGTTTTGCTATTTTGGGTTGATATTTATGTCAACTGGCAGTGCTCCCTAAGGACGGTTATTTAAGGCCATGGACAGCTTCCCCAGTTGAGTTTCAATCCCTTTTATTGCTGAATCATGTGCTGCTAGCTTTTACTGCATCTTCCCATTCGTGCCAATGAGTTGCTGCAGCATACCCTTAATCTCCACCATGTTGCTGTCTTGCTGCTGATGAGGTGGTTGATATGTCAGCTATTGTTGGTATTGTCGCTGGTAGCCCTGTTGTCTCTGATATGGAACCACTTGGCCTTGGGGCCGCATACCTCAGGGTTGTGGCATGTTCGGTCTGTATTGCTGATTGGCTGCTGGTCCCCACTGTTGTCCTCCTTGCCTTTGACCCCCGAAAATGTTAACATAGTTCATATCCTCTCTGGGTCCCTGGTTGTCACCTTCTCCACTCCATGAGCACACATAAGATTGATTGATTCAAGGGGTACACAATCCTCCATTTGTTGTATCAACGATATGAAATTGCTTTGTACCCATCTCATCAATCTTCTTAGTCAGTATACTCATTTGAGTCATCAGTGTGGCTATGTTCTCTACATGGGAATTATTTGGGTCAAGAGGAACTGAATGCACTATTGGTGTCAGAGTCGTACCTCTCATCATCCACCCTGAATTCTGGGACATCTTATCAAGAAGGATTTTGCACTCAGTGAACGTCTTGCTCATAAAAGCCCCTCCAGCTGAAGCGTCGATATTTTCTTTCAAATTATCTGCTAGTCCCATGTAAAATATCTGGCCGAGCATCTGATCTGGAATACCATGGTGAGGACACTTCACCAGCATCTCCTTGGATCTTTCCCACGTTTCCTGCAGGGTCTTAGTGGGCATCTACATGTACTGTAATATTTCATCAATCTGTNGGGGGGGGGGGGTAGAACTTGTTCAAGAACTGCTTGAAATTCAGCCAAGTTTGAGCTCCCCCAGTCACAGAGAACGGAAGAGTATCAGCTTGATGGACTCCGGGGTCACATTTGGCTGCCTTTGGGTCACACAAATTGACAATTTTTTTTCAAGTGTTGTTGAGGGTCTTCAATGTGTGACTCGGAGAACAATCCCTTATTCTGCAAGAGATGCAACATGTTGTTAGTGATCTGGAATGTCTCCGCCTGTATTTGGGGCACAAAAATTGCCGTGGCCAAGTTGTCAGCTGTAGGCTGTGTCCAGTCATAGAGTGCCGCTTCTGGCACAATATGTGCCACTGGTGCTTCGCCTGGCGTACGAGGTGCCCCTATGCCATCGTTGGGTACAAGAGGTACCCGGTTGTTTTCGTTGACGTTCTCCAAGTTATCCATTGCAGTTTGCGGTAATTGTCTGTCCCTCTTGTTAGCCCAGTTTAGTGTCCGGAATGTTTTCTCGAGGTTTGAGAGTCCTTCAAGAAGTTCACCAGTCCTCGAAGAGTTTCTAGGCATACACCTGGATCACATAAGAAGTCAAATATGAGAAATTCAATGTAGAAGTATTTAGCACCGCAGAAAATTGAGCTAAACTAATAATTTTTGCAATACTTCTATGTTTCAATAAATAACATCGTTAGTTCCCCGGCAACGAGCCCAAAATTTGATCACGCCCAACTATGTCTTATAAAAGACAAAGCGGTCGCTGCAAATATAATACGGTTTAAGTCCGGAGTCGAATCCTCAGGGAACTAACCTATCTATCACAACCTTCAGTGATGCTATTAAAAGCTCAGACAAATTCCGGATGCAATGATTTTCTCAATACTTGTTGGGAATTTATTAACTAAAGGAACGTATAAACAAAACTAACATTATTCAACAAAGAAGATACTCAATGGTAGAAGGATTTAGGGCAGTGATTTCCCCAATTGCTAGACTAATTCTGACTCTTTTGCTATAATCTCACTATGTCATTCTATGAGGATTATGAGCTATAGGTTGCTGCAATTATCTCTCGATCAACTTCAGTAACTTACTAGAGCATTTTCTCGAACTACTCTAGCTGATAATTGTTACAGCTCTAATTTATTCCACCAAAATTTCGTTATTTCTAACCCCACTTTAAATTTAAGTAATGAATCTCTTAAATTACCCGAAAGTGGTGTTGTTCAATCAACAATCTAACCTAGTATTCTTTCTCAAGCAACCCAAGGCAATTAGACACGATTAATCAAGGGCCCATTCAATTAATCACCATACATAACGTAGTTGAACAATCTTAGATAAAACCCGGATTTATTATAATATTAATGAGTCAAAATCTCATCTAACAATTGGTTCCATCAACCCTAGATGGGTTGTTTAGCTACTCATACTCAAACACAATGAAAGCTTAAAAGAAGTCATAATTCTCAAAATAAAGATAAAAGAAAGAGAATAGAAAAACTCTAATTGTATCTTGGTCTCCTCACACTTGTTCTTGCCTCCTAATTGAGTCTAAAACAAGCTTAACCTTCTCATTGACGAGTTCATAGGGTTTAAATAGGGCTAGGCTAACTTTTCCCATTTTTTTACACTTCAGCCCTTCAATTTTCTGGCATTTCAGTACTCGCCCGCGACCGTGGTGAATTGCATCCATTCTGATTCTCGCTTCATAGCCCACCGCGCTCCAGCCGCGGTCGACCGGGGTCGCGGTGGGCCCCATTCAAGCTATCTTCGCCTTTTTCTTGCTTCTTTTTCCCACGGGTTCTTCTCGATTGGCCTTAAACTCACGTAATTGACTCCAAAACGCTCCAAAGTGTCTCCCATCATGGATTATATCCTGCAAAGCATAGAAACACTGATTAGAGCATTTTGTTATCATTATTTGCACTTAAAACACACTAAAGTATGGTTCATTATGAGTGAAAATAGTGTCTAAATAGCCTACTATCAAAGAGTAGAAGTGAAAGTGCTTGACATAGTTGGAATAAATTTAGGAAAATAGTATAGAGGTAAAATCTTTAGGAGTGAAAATATTTTAGGAGTAGCAATAGTTCAGAAAAAATATTAGGAGTGAAAAACATGTTGAAAACCTTTTGAGGGAAATGAAGGTTCAGCAAACAACAACATAGTCGCAAAGCATCACATTGCCTAGATTCAATTTCAGTTTGTTAATTAGTTCTGGGTGAACGAACAATTACACAAAAGGGAGCAGGGGTTGGGAACACAAGAAGTTTGAAACAGAAGCACATAAGAAGAAGGGTGAAGGAAGTCATGCTAGTTAACAGGGACACAGAGCATGCATGAATTA